>CM035439.1:71607328-71752328 GCA_020310875.1 Ceratopteris richardii
TCAAACAAACAAAGGAAGCATTAGAGAGAGAGCTTGAGCCCATGAAAGAGACATGGGCAAAGTATGGATGCACAATCATGTGTGACGGATGGACGGACATACGAAAGAGGAATGTGTACAACATTTTGGTGCATTGTTGCAAAGGGACCATGTTCCTTCGAGCCATAGATGCATCAGCTGCTGGTACTACATTCACAGGTGAGTGAACTGATTTTTTGAATTTTCAGTTTATATTTGATTGTGCAATGATCAATCATGCATGTGGCATCTCACATGTGCATTTGCATTGTGCATTGTGCATGTGCATGTGCATTGTGCATTGTGCATTGTGCATGTGCATGTGCATGTGCATGTGCATGTGCATGTGGCATGTGCATGTGCATGTGCATGTGCATGTGCATGTGCATGTGCATGTGCATGTGCATGTGCATGTGCATGTGGCATGTGCATGTGGCATGTGCATGTGCATGTGCATTGTGCATTGTGCATGTATGTATGTATGTACATGTGTCATGCACAATGCACATGCACATGCACATGCATATGCACATGCACATGCACATGTGTCATGCACATGCACGTGCGTCGTGCATTGTGCATGTGCATTGTGCATTGTGCATGTGCATGACACATGTCAAGATAAATTATAATTTATCAATTGATTAATGATTCATTGTGTTATATGTAAACAGGTCGATTCATTTATGATCATATCCATCAAGCTATCATGGACATTGGTGTAGAAAAGGTAGTCTAGGTGGTTACAGGTAATGGAAGTAATTGTGTGGCTATGGGCAAGCTTATAGAAGAAGAATTCCCCTCTATTGTGTGGACACCATGTGCTGTCCATTGCATTGATTTGCTGATAGAGGATGTGGGGAAGATACCATGGATTTACACCATTTTTACCACTTGCATAAAAGTGGTCTCTTTGTTAACAAAGAGACCAAAATTGCTTGCTATATTTCGGTCTTATAGTGATATTGATTTGGTGAAGCCCGTGAAGACCAGATTTGCATACATGTGCATAGTCATGGAAAGATTATTAAGAGTGAGGCAAGCACTGATGCAGACAGTTGTATCACCTGATTGGTTAGCTTGGGATGGACATACCAGTCCAAAGGCAGAGTTTGTACGACGCACATGTTTGGATGACAGTTTTTGGAGGGATGTGGAGGGATTAGTGCGGGCCTTACAGCCCTTATATTCACTCATACGCATAGCAGATAGAGAGGGCTGCACACTTGGACTTGTTTATGAGTTCATGGATCGTGTCGGAGAGTCTATACAGAGATGTCCTTATTTGACATTAGAGAGGTAAGTTGAAACTTGGGTATTTTATTTTTTGTATGAGCATTCATGTTCAAGTCTTGACTCTTCAAAGTTCAACATTCTTAAATCTTATTGTTTTCTAACTTGATTTGTTTTTTATCCATAGGATAGAGGAAATAAAAGGAATATGGAGGAAGAGGTGGGATTGGTTCCATCGCCCTATACATGGGATGGCCAATCTACTACATCCTTTATGGAGATCAGCATCACAGTCATTGGATATGGAGCTTGTGAATGCTTGGAATGACTATGTAGATTGATTGTATGGACCTTTTGATGTGGAGCTATGTGGGAAGTTGGAGCTTCAGCTCACCCAGTTTCAGAATTCTGAAGGACTTTTTGGTAGAGACACGGCATGCTTGAGAAGCATGCAGTTGATGCTTGTGACATGGTGGGAGAGATATGGTGTTGGTACACCTGAGCTAGTAAGTCATTCCAATTTCCTCTTGAGTCTTTAACTAATAAGTTATAACTTAATCTCATGAGTCATTCCTCTTGAGTCTTTAATTTTTAATGAACTCTTTCTTTTTTATCTTGCAGAGAAAGTTAGCCATCCGCATACTTTCACAAGATTGTAGTGCCGGTCCATGTGAGAGGAATTGGAGTACATGGGCCTTCTTCCATACAAAGAAGAGGAATAGACTATCTACATTGCAGTTGGAGGGGCTTGTCTATTGCCACTGCAACTTGCGTTTATTGGAGCGTGGTGGCCACTCAGCAGAGGTGTGGCAGGTGAACGTCGATGAGCTTGATATAGAGAGGGCCCATGATATACCTAGCATTCAGGCAGAGGACCTTGATCTATATGACATGCTCTATCAAGAGTTGATAGTGCTACAACATGATACGAGGGAATCTCGGACTCGTTCTAGTCATAGAGCACACAGTGTACCAGGTCCATCTACTAGTAGGATGGAGGCATCTACTAGTCGAGCACCACATGATGATGATGATGATAGTGATGATGATAGTGATGATGATGATGATGGTGATAGTTATTAGTGACTCAGAGGATTGATGACCGATCATGTGACATGTCATATGTATTATGATATTATGACTTATGATTTACTTGATATTGATTGATCATTGTATTATTGATAGTTTATCGTTTGACTACTTAGTGGTATCATGGATGATGGTTACTGGTATGATCATTGATGTATATGTATTATGGACATTGGATTCTGATATCACATATGAGTTATGACAGTCACCAGTGTCATAATTTTGAGATCAGGTTGACTTTTTCACATGTTTTTGTCATAAATTATAATTCTTTGAGGTTTGTTTTTCAATGTTACTTGGAAGTTGTATATAATATATAATATATATATATATATTAATGTATTTGTCGGGACTCTGATGTCATATGAGATGCTTTGAAGTTTGATTCTTGAAATTTGAAAATAATGCAATTGCCTAGTCACTGGTGCCAAGTTCCAACATGAACATTGCTAAGTACTAAGTAGTAAGTAGTAAGTACTAAGAAGTAAGTACTAAGTAGTTACTAGTAAGTTTTTTGAATGTGCATTGTGAATTTGAATTTTAGAATGAGTCATTGAGTCATGATAATGATTATTTGTAAATTCTGACATCATACATGTGCAATGTGAATTGTGCATTTTCCATCACTTCATTGAACAGGCCCCAGGGATTCGGGAATTTGGAATGAATCATAAATATTCAATACATATTACATAAATTAACATAATACATACTACAGAATACATATTATATATGTATATACTATAATATACATCTAGGTTACTATATTTGCAAAAAAAAAGAAAAAAAAAGAAAAAATGGTTCGCAATGTTTTCGCAACGTCCAGGCCCAAACGTTGCGACGTTGCTAACGCGTTAGCAACACGTTGCCTTGGACGTTGCGAAAACGTTGCTAACAACCTTGATACATACATAGATACATACATACATACATACATACATACATACATGCATACATGCATACATGCATACATGCATACATGCATACATACATACATACATATATACATATATACATATATATATATATATATATATATATATATATATATATATATATATATATATATATATATATATATATATATATATATATATATATATATATATATATATATATATATATATATATATATATTAGAAGTAGCATTTTTCAATAAAGATGGTCCTTTGAAGCTATGATAATGGCTGTTGTATATTGGTAGCTTTGGACTAGGTATGCATCTACCAACTTCTCTCTCTCTCTCTCTGTGTCAGATTGTCTACCTTCGTACATGTCACCCTCTTGAAATGCAAGAGAGAAATTGAAAAACAAAAAAAGAATTCGTGAAGATAGAATAAAATTTAGTTTTTGATTTTCTGCGTAAGGATTAAATGAATTTGTTTTTCATGAAAATTGCAAGTTGTCAGACTACAGTTCCCATCTCATTTTTTTAGTTAGCAGCTTGTGTCGAGGACCAAAAGAAATCTTTATCTTGTGAACTTAGAGCCTGGGACGTAAGGACCTTCAAGGTTTTTAGAATGCATGTAAAATATATTTTAACAATATGTGTCCATAATTCATTATATGGCTCATCTGATGAATATAATCTATAGAAAGGAAGATGTCATTGCTTGACTGCTGATAATTCAAGGTCATTGCTCTTTCTGTTGGGGTCATAGATGGTTTGCCAATCGATGCTTTGCAATAGTTCGTCATTTATGCAAATTAGAAAGAGAGGCCTGATTTATTCTGTTTTATTCTACATTAACGAAATTCAGGTTGCTTCTTTCCGGGCTACTTTGGAAGAGATCAATGATTCTTCTCTGATTGTACATGTTGTTGATATAAGGTACAAAATAGGGTGACTTCTTACCTATTGTTTATTGAAAAAGGCATATGAGGACATCTGTACCTGTGCATTCCTTTTAAGAACAATTTTATTCAACTTCAGCATCCATTCCATGTGTCCCAAATGAGAAATTGTGTTTTGTCATTGTAGCCATCCTCTTTGCAAAGAACAAATGGGAGCTGTTGATAACGTTCTTGCAGATCTCAATGTCGGACATATTCCTAAACTGGTGGTTTGGAACAAGGTAAATGTTTTTGTGTATATAAACTCTGTGGTCTATGCTATTTCTCTCTCTTACCGCCCATTCCCTTTGCCTACTTTCCAAAATTTGGAGAAAATTGAAGAAACAGCACGGAATATGTGATCATATGCTGGAATGGGATATGCACGTACACTCCATGCCTGGCTTAGGGGTTGCATAAAGCATCATAATGTTGGTGAAGTAATCATCTGCTATGATCAGCTGATTTTGGAACTGGCTGAAATGTTTGATGAATTCTTAGAAAAGCTCAGGGTAGAACTTCTCTCCACTCTCTTTAATTCATATTTGAAGCTCATGTTTCGACAAGGGAAATGGATGGAAACAATAGATGATATGAGGATTTATGTTCTATGACATTATTACTCTACTGAAATTCAGCAGTTCTCAAAATTCATTGCTTTTGGTTGTTGACCTGGAAACATTGTTATTGTTTGCTACTGACAGATTGACAGGACATCTTTCAACATAAGTGAAGTTGACGATACAAGCAATGTGGTCCGCATATCTGCTTTGACTGGAGACGGTATAGATGCCTTTTGCAAGGCCATTCAGGACAAGCTAAAGGTGAATAATCAAACATCAATTATTCATAATCACAGTACATTTCCCATGTTGAAGACGTCAACCTGTTTTTCTTGATTGTAGGACTCTATGGTGTGGGTTGATGTGCTAGTACCATATGACAAAGGAGAGTTTGTAGATTCTGTACATCGATTAGGTGTCGTGGAATCCATGGTATTGTTTGCTTAAGAATATGTAGTTACTGTTCAGTTGCTAGCATAAAGGAGTGAATTCAATCTGTCTCAAAAGTCTGATGAGTTATCATCCATGCAGGAATATGTAGAGGATGGTATTGCGCTGAGGGCTCATGTTCCTCTGCGTCTCTCTCAGCAGCTACAGCCGATGAGGCAAGCAATGGATTAAGCATATTGCTTATCTCATCTTTATGTGATCAAAGGTTAGGTTGTAAAATCAGAGTCCTATTTGTTGATAATGTTGTGCATGTTAGGAGGGGATCATTCTTTACAGTCAAATCAGTCGTGCTTGTAAATAGTTGTACATCACAAACATATGGTTCTATTCTTGAAGCAATACGTGTTCCGTACTGGATGCTTTTTTCAATCAGTTGGTTACTATGGCAAGAGATTCTTCTGAATCTTATTTATGTTATCGGGATTCAACTTTGCCTGGCATATTTGATTTAAAGATAGGGTTTTGGTCTTTTTAGTGGGTCAAGTTATTCGAATTGACAATATGATGTGCTTAATGATGTTACATAGCAAACAATACTGATTACAAAGTTTTCATGTCAGAAACGTCGAGTCCTAGAGTATTACAACTTGGCTAGCTCCAGGGATGCTTTATAAAATAACCTATATAGCATTTTGATGCCTTGAAGTTCTGGGGGGTCACTGAGCACTCAAACATCGTTCTTTGGTCTGTGGAAAAGCTGATGGCACTTAAGAGAATATAGTGAGCACTCTCTCACAGAGATGTGAATCATGCCTATACTATCGAGAGGAATTGAACCTCTGATTTGTGGAATTTTGTTTGAAAGGTGTTTGGTCACCTTTGAGACGAGTTTAACTTATTCTGTGAACATTGTATTTGGCATTTTTCTGCAATAGATCATATACATGCTTGGAAAGATTTCTCACCATTTTTATGATCACCAATATTGTCAACGACGATGTTGTTCCAGCTCTGAAATGCACAAGGAATGTATCCCCAAGCTCTTAAAATTAGAACCTAATTTATTTGTATGTAGACGTTTACTTGGCTGACTTTTATTACATCCCTAAATCAGCTTGAAAGTTAGTATTTTAAGTTTGTACTTGAGTTTATAATAGAAAAGGACAAAAGCTTGTTTTGGGCTTATAATAAAAAAGGGCAAAAGCTTGTTTTGGGCTGTGTATTGCTGCAAGCTTAATTCCTCTTTCTTGCTCAGTGTCTGCATCAGCACATTGCTACTCCTTTAGGCTGTTAATGCGTGGTTCTTTTTATTCATCTGAACTTGTTACTTATACATTTGCTAGTTTCGTGTCTGTTGGAAATTAGGTAGGCCCATAACTAACCTCACAGGTCCCATAGGTCCAGGATCTACAACATAAATTCTAGTATCTTCCAAAATTAACAAACATTAACATACCACACTTAATCATACAATGATGAGACAAAGATAGAGAGAGATTAGACAACATGTGTAAAGTGTTACGTAAGCCACTGCCTACTCACACCATCATATATACAAATGTCAATTTACAATGTGGGAGTCAAAACCTCAGCCATTCTATGTGAACAGAAATAGATGGAAGGGTGTATGTCCAGAATTTACCAGAATATTCAGATGTGGGGTCAGAAATCTGAATATGTATGAGATGTATGACCTGATAGGTTGTAGAAGAGTGAATATGAGTGACATAAAGAGGAAGGATCAGTTTGAAACTGATATTCAGCAAACCCTACTCTGATTTTGGGCTATGGAAGACCCTAAATCAGATGTGTGTGTGAAAGATCACATACTTACAGACTTAGCATAGAATGCTAACATGTTACTGACAGAAATCTTCATACTCATATGGAAACACCTTCTCTAACACCTCATCTGAATGCATGTAGCATGCATGTATTGATTCTTCTTTATGTATGCCGAATAGGACTCCTCCAGATATGGATGCCACTGCCTCCATAAGCTCCAAGTAGTACCTATGTGCATAAACATGATATGTATCTGAATAGTTAACATAAGATGCAAATCTTATGTTAAGCTCCATCCAATGTCATTGAAGTACACGGAAATCTTCATGTAGAAGACAATCTTCAAATACATCAAGTAGATGGCTCATCCACATTACCAAGCTGCTGATAGCTAAGTCTTCTCCATAAGCAAGAGTGTGAGCACACTCTTCTCCAAGAAGAACTCCATAGCTGCTCCTAAACATGCTCCTAGAGTGCACCATGGCTGCCCCATGAGAGCTAGAGCACTACCTCCTCAAGAGAGGGACCAAAGCTGGCGTTGGCTTGTGTTGGATGATCTTCAAAGTGATCCCAAGGCACTCTTTTATAGACTTCAAAGTCTCCTAGCGACTAAAATAAAGCCATAATCGTAAAAACTGATTTTTTTCGTAAAAAACTCATAATCGTAGCTTTTAAAATGTGGCTTGCATGTTTTTTAGCTTTATTTTAATGTGATTTTAGCTATTGTTAAAAATAGCTTCTTGACCTGTTTTTTCACACTTCTGACTATGTGATAAATGATCTGACAACATTTTTATGATCTTCATGCTGAGAGCTATCAAATGAAGTTAAAACCCTAAATCAGCAGAAAATTAGGGTTAGGGTTTTCTCGCAAATCTGATCTCTGATGACTGCATGTCATATACCATTAGAAAGCTCTCTTCAAGCTCTACAAGATAGACTAATAAAAATTTTACCCAAATTTTGTGCCAAAAATGACTAAGTACCAAAATTAGGGTTTCTGCCCTAAATGGATTTTGGACTGATGTGACATTGTTTTCCAACAATGTCTTCATTACAATTTACAGCATGTGTACTGGAACCTTTTTTCTTTCTCCCTTCAATGGTGCAGAAAGCTGATGTTTCTGAAGAATATTAGTGCAATATATCATTGTGTGATGACTGTTAAAGAAAAAAAGATAGTTAAAAATGTGTGCGCACTAGTCTATGGTGGGTGATGTGAAATATGTGCAACTAACCAGCAACGCAGAGAATAGTGCCAACACACGGATCTATCAGCACAATTAGAGCATGAGTACTAGTACTTCATTTCCAAACGTGAACAAGGCTGGGTAGAAACTTGTACGATCTATCCGCGTGGTGATTGTTAAAGGTAAAAAGGAAAGGTATGTACATAGTTTATGGTGGGTGATGTGAAATGTGTGCACTAAACCAGCAAGGCAAAGAAAAGTGGAAAAGTAATTCATTAATCCCTAAATACTGATGAATTCATGTTGAGATATGCTTAGCAAGATGGGTCAAGATATCATCAAACTAAGATTAGGGAAGAGGATGTCCCTAAAATTGCTTTTAGGATTACATATGAGCACTATGATTTTTTGGTGATGCCCTTTGGTCTCACTAGTGCTCTGAAGGAGATCTTGAGCGAGGGTGTGCTCACTGACATATGGCATTGTACTTATATTGTAAACAAGATCCAAATTACCATGCTCAAATCCTGGCGTCAAGACATGTGGTGTCCTGATCTTTTGAAATATGTTGTTTGCATGAGATCAAAGATTTTGAGTAACATCCTAGCTGCTATATCTGTCATACAATGCAAGCATGGTAGTCAATGCTGGATGGTTGCGATCATGTATGCGTCTATGGGGGTGCCTCGTGGTGGTGATAAGTAGGTATAATTAACCCAATCCTAGCATTTTGGGCCGTTTTGCACCTTAATGGCAAAAGTTGTCCAAGATCTGGGTTGTGGTACTAGATCCTAATATGGATTAAATAAAATATGCATTGGAGCCTTGCTCCATGTGTACATCATTTCAGACTATTCCTTTAATAGATCAAATCACCAATTCGGTTGAAAAATTGTGCTCCTAGTCGCTGTTGGAGCTAGGTCTTCTAGTTGGAATTGAGTAGCATGCATTGATAATTTACCCGTAATTCTCTGAATCTCTTTGTTATACTCGGCCAAGTGCATAAAGTATGGTTTATATTGAATTTCATTAGTAGATATATAGTGTCATGGCACGAGTTCTGCGAAGTAAGGGGACCTTAAAATTGTCTTTTGAATCATTGTCTTTACCTGTAACCGTGCTTCGATGTGAGCAGAGTGTCTTTCCCAATTTTTCTATTGGCTTTATCCATGTTGGTCTTGGCTATTCGAATGTATCTTGACCCTCTTCAGTCACATGTCCTCTGATTGCTGTTTGTGGCTCATACTCTTCTTCGAATGAGGGTTTGACAAGAATGGTATCAGGCTCGGCAACATCAGGTGGGGAAACTGGCCTTTGAAGTATAGCTTGTTCTGCGAATTGACCTTGTAGGGCAGAGACTTGTTCTCACAGATTTTGTAGCTCCTCCAGTACTGCTGGTGGTGCGTCTATCTGTTGTAGTGGTGATTGTATCTATATAGGTGGGGGTGGTACTGCTGCTTGCATATTCTTTAGAGTGGCATGTTCTTCTGTTAATAGTCTTCGAGTAATAGTGCATAGTCTTCTAAAATGATCTTGATATTATCAGGTGGAACTGCTTGGAAGCGATTGGGACTAAGAGGTGCACCCGAAGTATCCATAGCTGCCTCAAAATTGTCTTTGTTTTGTTCTTGTAACCTCTGATTCTCTTCGTGGGCAGCTGTTAAATGTTTTCCGAGTAGTCCCACATTACGTGTGAGTCGTGCATTCCGCTCTTTCTGTACTCAACTCGACTTCTGCTATAGCCTCTTTGTTTTGTTGTTCCAACTGGACTTCCATGGCATTGTAAGTGTCCTTGAGCTTTGTATGTTGTGCATTAAGTGAAGCGTTCTCAATGCTCAATGAATTGAGATGAACTTGTAATTGAGTAGTTTTTGTTTGTAGCTCTTGGTAGCATTGGCCTATTGAAGTAAACTCCGAACGGACTTGAGCATGCTAGTGAACATCTTTTGTAGTGCATTATCAATGGTAGATGATGAGTAAATGCGATGTGAATGCATAATTGTATGAGTATCAGTAAGTAAGATAGTGGATGCCTACGTGAACTTGCTCGTGAATGATTGTGAGTTGGAGGGGGAATTGGAAGTTCTGTGTGAAGTGCGGGTGGAGGTGCTGAGGGGGGTAAGATGTCCATTGCATCGGATGTGGTGGTGTGTGTGGTGTCAATTGTGAAAAGTGATATTGGTGTAGATGAGAATGCAGGTGTGAAAACATAACTAACTAGTAATGATGGTTGAGCTGGTGGAGTGGAGTAGGGCAATGATATGTGTGATAAGTACGGGTGAGTAGGAGGGTTGAGGAATGATTGGAGAAAGGATAGGATTGATAGGGTTGTGGTTGTGTTGAAGGATGTAAATGATGTGTCGGTGGGTATGGGGATTTTTTTTTGTTTTGGGGGGGGGGGGGGGGGGGGGGGGGGGGGACAGGTGGGAATGGAGGGTGGACAGGGAATGGAAATGGTTCTATGGCTGGTTGGATCGGAGGGACATTTGTGATGGGAGTGGAAATAGTGGTTATGGGGGTTGAAGTTATAAGAACAGCTTCAACTGAGGGGCTAGATATATGAGGGGGGGATTGTGGTGGGGACATGATTGGAACAGGAGAATCGGATGGTGTCTGAGGTGGTGTCTCAAAGGTAGATTGGAATTATTGGGAGAGGGGATAACTGGTGGTGATCAAGGGAATAGGAGGTTTAGTGAGGGATTTTGTATCAATTGGTGGGATGGGTGGGGGTGTGTGGCCTAGAAGGGTAGATCTGCAGGAGAGGTTGGATGGATGGAACTAGCACTTGCTGCTTTTATTTCCACATGTTGTAATTGAATATGAGCCTTTTGAAGTTTTTCAATTGCTTCTGTATAGCGCTTCTCCACATCCTGAATTGTATTTGAAACTGTTCTTTCATGATTTTCTAAAAGACTGATCAATGAAAGTAGATTATAAATCTTCAATTTCTAAAGACTTATGATCTCTTCCCAACCAGACATGGACCTTTCAATCCATCCGGCTTTCCTGCCCATCTATCACGTATGAGACATTGAATTTTCGTTGGGAAAGCTAATAGGCCATCCCGAACGGGCTTGCCTCCCTTTTTTTTCGTTTCAACTAATTGGATTTACCCCATATAAATTTGTTAAAGTAACTATGAAATGGAAAAAAAATGTTGGTAGCTCTACCAAAAAAAAGAAAAATCAAAATTTTGGAAATCTCTTTTTCTAAGTAGTATTCATCTTGAATAGGTTATCTAGTAAGCAATTTGAGAGCTGTATGTCTACCTATCAATAAGACATGGATGGGCAAAAAATTGGTATCTATCGCAGGTGTTGTTGAACTCTAGCTTTGCTTCAAAGATATACTCCATGTCTATTAAGGGCCCTAGTAGTCCTTGAAACCAATGAGATTTTACATTGAGATGATCGGTTTGTCCTTGAGGTGGGTCTTTGACGGGCACGAGACATGGATGGGCAAAAAATTGGTATCTATCGCAGGTGTTGTTGAACTCTAGCTTTGCTTCAAAGATATACTCCATGTCTATTAAGGGCCCTAGTAGTCCTTGAAACCAATGAGATTTTACATTGAGATGATCGGTTTGTCCTTGAGGTGGGTCTTTGACGGGCACGAGACCTTGAAATTCAACGAATTCACATGGTGGTAGCAAAGGGTACTCTTATATCGGTAGATTATGGTAGTCCATTGGGTGTTGATTGGGACTTGCAATGGATGGATCTTGTGCTTGCGTTGTGAACCTTTGTGTGTATTACAATTATCTCCTACAAAAGGAGAACACATTAGTATGGAAAAGAACACATTAGTATGGAAACAAATGTCGATCTTAGTATGGCGAGATTGCAATCCCTTTCCAATATTGATGTGTCCCATGTAGCCCGTTGATGAGTGATATTGATGATGTCTTTGTGTCTAATGCATGTCTCTATACTTTCTGTATGCATACTCTGGATAGTGCATGATCTCATATGCATTGTGGGTTTCATCATTTTTTACAAGACATTTGGAGGATGATCATTACAAGGTTGTTTGGTTATGAGAGGTTCTATTAAGGGATTACAAAAAGAGGTTGGCGAATGATACAATTGATTCGGTGTTTGTGGGCATGATTGGTCTTGGGGTTGTTTAGGCACCCATTTCCAAGATGTTCGAGAAGCTATGTTACAAGGTATTGAGATGTAAAAGCTAGTTTCTTAGATGGGGTTCATGTGGGGGATTGAGTTTTTCTATGGGATGAGAGTACATAAAAGGGAATTTGAGCTGCTAACGAGGCCTTAGGCACCCATAAGCTTGATGTTGGGATTAACCCTCATTGAACACCTTGATACCCGAATTTGTTGAACCTTTTGCTCCCGATCACATTCTTGGTTCCTGAAAATTAGGGATCCTTACAAGGCCCATGTAGGGTTCACTTTTCCCCCTAATGATAAGGGAGAGGTTGGTGGCACTCTGCTTTGGAGAAGAAGGGAGATCTAACACTTGCATGACTTGCCCATCAAGAAATGAGGCATTTTGTACACTAGATATAGGTGTGCATGCTTGAAGTGTGAACGGGGGACCAAAGAATCTATATTCTCTAGCGATACAGATGTTGATCTTTTGGTTTAATTGTACCAATGTTGATCTTCTTGTGCCTATGCTAGTTCTCAGTTAAGCGAACGTCAAATTTTCAGTGCCATTGCCAATATTTTGTTTCTTCATCGTGGCAAACTAAGAGCTTTACTATCAAGGGGACATCTGTATGGATTGCAATTTCCACCTCACCCATGCAAGGAGTTTCCATGCCTCCTAATCCTATGAGGTGAGCCTCAATCGGATTCACTTTCATATTCATGTCTTGACAATAGGAATACGTAATCGGGCTAGTAGCTACACCTGAAGCAATAAGGGCTTTGATGTTCTTGAGTGTAGTGCTTTGCTTTAGCTCAACTATAATGAAATTTCGTTTGTCAACTATGCTAGGAGAAGCATTTTTCTTTGCTTGACACATTGCCAACTATGTGATCTACTCGGTGGATGACAGTTACTAGATGAAGCTCCTCTATATCTGCATTTCTATATAGGTCTACACCTTGTCATTTTAGCTTCATATGTTTAATGTGCTCTAGAGGTTTAGCCCGAGCTTCTTCTCGAATTCTTTTATCTTCTTCCTTAGGCATCCTAGCCAAAGTGAGTCGTCTAATCATTTCTTTCATCAAGGGTTCTTGATAAAGCTTGACTCTTCATCCACTTATGTGATTTGGCACGACATCTCCGTCTAAGGTGGCTAACTGCACATCTCCACTCGTTGAAAGTCTATTGATAATCATAGGTCTATAACCATGTTTTCCTAACTTACAAGCATGTTGCTCCAAAGTATAAAACAATACTAAATTGCCAACTTTCAAGCCTTTGTCTTTCACATGCACATTGAAATAAGCTTTCAACCTCTTCTTGGTTGCATATATTCCTACTACTGCCCTTAGTCTACTTTCTCCTAAGTGTTCTAAGTCCATAATCCTAGATGATAGCTCATGGCATGTCCATTGATGCTCTTGTGTAACCTTGAGAGTGTGTATCAAGAAATCCAAGGGAAGCACTACATTCTGACCAAAGACCATCTAGAAGGGAGTTGCATTGAGTACCATTTTGTAGGCCACTCAATATGCCCCAACAATGTGGTGCGACTGTTTGTCCCAATCAGAGTGTCTGTTGTCTACAAGCTTAGTTAGTACATTGCATAGGATTTTGTTGGTACTTTTTGCTTGTCCATTGGCTTGTGGATGATATGGTATTGACTTCTTGTGAATCACCATAAAATCATGCAATATATATTCAATTACCTCGTTTAGGAAATGAGTTCCTTGATCACTCATGAATACTATAGGCAACCCATATCTTGCGAATACATTTTCGAACAAGAACTTTGCCATCATCTATCCATCATTCTTTCTTATGGCCTTCACTTCTACCCATTTGGTGTGATAATCCGTGGCTACAATTATGTATTTTGCATGAGATCCTCTAGTTGGGGGGTTAATGGGTCTTACAAAGTCTATAACCCATTTAGAAAATGCATATCCTCCCATCATGGGTCTTAGTGGCATCTCATCTTTGCGAATTGGATATTGAGTTTGTTGACATGTGTCACACCTCTTCACGTAGGTATGTGCATCTATATGAAGATTTGGCCATCATAGACTTGAAAATACTATGGATTTGATCACTCAATCAGGTCCAAAGTGCACTCTTGTAACACCTTGGTGTGCAATTTCTAAAATCTTCAAGTATTCGCTCTCATGGATACATTGTCTCAGATATCCATCTCGTCCATGTTTGTACATATTATCTCCAATAAGTGTATAATTTGGAGCTTCGTGCTTGAGACTCCTTTTTTGTGCTAATTTCATTTCATGAGGCAATGTTTTCATCCTTAGGAAGTCTACTATAGAACTACTCCACTCAGGTACTAGAGACTTGTGGTATAATGTGGCATGTTTGATAAGGGTCTACTAATACAAATTGGACACTCGATCATCCTATATATATCTGCTTCCATGGTTGGCCAATACACGTCTAATCGTTTCAGTGTCTATAGGGTTCTATGTTTTGAGTGATGTTTCCCAAATGCACGTATATGTGCTAGTTGCAACCATTTATTGTGCTCCTATTCTTCCACACAACAAAGTAAAATTCCTCGATCATTTTGCTTGTAAATTCTATCGCAAAATATATGATATCTCTATGATTTAACCACTTCATTTTCCTTTGACTTGACCACTAGATTGTTGGGTCCAAATGTGAGAATAGGCACGAGGTGTTTAGTCTAGTCTAGAACTAATACATTGAAAAAATATGCATCACGAAGTTTATCTGACACTCCTTGTAGGGATTCCCCTAAAGTAAGCCGTGAAAGGGGATCCGCCCGAACGTGAGGCTTCCCTTTCCTAAATACTACTTCAAAATTGTATTCCATTAGTAAGAGAAACCATCTCACTAATCGGCCCATATTGCAAAGCTTGTTCACTAGGTAAAGTAGATCTTGGTGGTTCATAAAGAACTTAAACTTATTTGCAAGCAAATAATGTCTAGATTTTTTGACCGCATAGACCATACCTAAACCTTCTCTTTCAATGGTAGTGTAATTCCATTCTATAGCCTTCAATTGCCTTCTTGTATATGCTATGGGAAGATCCATGTTCCGTTCATCAATCAGTTGTGCTAGCACACATTCAACAACATAATTGGAAGCATCCACATGAACATGGAATTGTTTATTCTAGTTTGACGTTGTTAAGATTGGGACTGAGCACAATCATCATTTCAACTCATTGAAAGAGGTCTCACATTCTTCAGTCCACTCGAAGTTCGTCAAGAAGTTGTATAGAGGCTTAGCAATAATAGCATACATGTGGATAAAACATTGGTAGTACCCATAGTGTCCCATAAAAGCTTGTGCTTCCTTAACCGTCCTAGGTCTTGGTAACTCAGCTATCACTCACCTTATCCTCATCTCTTGATGTACCGTTCTTCGACACAATATGATCCAAAATTTTATCTTATTTGACCATGAAGACACATTTCTCTATACTTGATACTCTCTACACTTGTCAAAGATTTTTCTAAGCTCTAGGATATGTGTTTGTCTTATGTGGGAACTGTTGGAAGTGAGGTAGGCCCTTAGCTCATGTCATATGTCCATGGTTCCATAGGTCCAGTATATATACAACATTAATTCTAGCAATCTTCCATATTGACAAAACATGAACATACCACAACTTAATCATAAAAATGATGAGATAAAGATAGAGAAAGAATAGACATCATGTGTAAGGTTTTACGTAAGCCATCGCTTACTCATAGTATCATATATACCAATGTTCAATGTACAATGTGGGAGCAAAATTCTCAACCACTCTATGTGATGAGAAATATATGAATGAGTGAATGTACAATGTAACAAACATATTCAGATGTATGGGCAGTAATCTGAATATACATGAGATGTGTGACCTTATAGGTTATAGAAGAGTGAATATGAGTGACTGAAAGAGGAAGGATCAGTATGAACGGAAATCCTCAAACTCATGTGAACACACCTTCTCAAACACCTCATAAAAATATGCATAAAGCATATACGTACTGATTCTCTTGTACCTATGCCGAATAGGACTCCTCCTGATATGAACGCCACAACCTCCATAAACTTCAAGTAGTACCTGTGTGCATAAAGAGAATATGTACCTGAATACTTTAACATAAGATGTGAATCTTATGTTAAACTCCATCCAATGTCTTTGAAGTAGCTAGACATCTTCTTGTAGAAGACAATCTTCAACCTAACATCTTCGTGTAGAAGATGATCTTCAAATACGCCATGTAGATGGTCCCATCCAATGTCTTTGAAGTAGCCAGACATCTTCTTGTAGAAGATAATCTTCAACCTAATATCTTCCTGTAGAAGACAATCTTCAAATACATCATGTAGATAGGCGATCCTCACCATCAAGCTGCTAATGACCAAGTCTTCTTGCCATGAACAAGAGATGACCTCCTCTCCATGAGCTAGAGTGTGAGCACACCCTTCATCTTCTCCAAGAAGAATCACCAAGAAGAACTCCATAGCTGCTCCTCAACATGCTTCAAGATAGCACCATGGCTGCCCCATGTGCTAGAAGAAACACCACCTCTACTGAGGTCCAAGCTCTAGAAAGCTTGTGTTGATCCTAGGTGAAGGATGTTTTGATAATGAGCCTTATGGATTCTTTTATAGTATTCGTGTACTTTGAAAAGAAAACCTCCAAAAGTGAATAAATCCACGATCGCTATGCGATCTCTAATAAATCAGAAATGCTGTCCGTTCGTCTTTTTACCCACGTTCGTTGTCCTCTAATTAAAGCAAAATCAATGTCCAAAAAGAAATCACGAACAGCACCGCTGGAGTCGAGACTTGAACCCACGTGGGCAGGTTGAAAGGCTTTTCGCCTAGCCAAGAGCACTCGCCGCTTTTCTTATACAAAGGATGATAACAGATGTTACACATGCTGTGATCTGAGAGCATGACCAACTTTTAACAAATAGGACATTGTTTCCAACAATCCCCCCTGGAATGTCATATTGGTACAATCTGAATTGAATCTGCAAACTATCAAAGCTGCAAACTATTACAAGCTTCAAGCTTGTACTGTCGTACTTCAGAAAAAAAAATCTTCTTCACAAAACTGAATTTGACTTTCCTTCAAAAATTTGAACTTGCTGAATATGAACCATAATACTTGAGAAAATATGCAAACTAGATATCCAATAGTGTACTTATCAAGCAATCACTGCTTGACAACAAATATAGCATGAACTGTCTTTGAACCTGCTATTTCCTGTCTTCAAGAACCTGAAAACATGCACTAGGATCCATATATTTGCATTTACCTTATGACAAAGGTTTCTCAACGTACTTCGGCTGCATCATGTAAATACACTAAACAAAATCAAGAACTGAATCCTGGAACCTATGACTGTCAACTCACAACTTAGTGTATTATGAACACTACTGGTTCATCTCTGACTGTACTCAAGTCATGTCAACTCATCTCAATTGAAATCAACTGAAATATGAGTCAAAAAATCTATGATGTCATCATGTCTTCATCCTTTAAATCCTTCATACCTCTTTCCTTCAGAACCTGGTATAAACATATATGTGCGCACTTCTGAAATATACCTTTCTGAAATATCAAGTTTCTCTTTAAATAGAACTCTGGAACCTTCTCCTGAATAGGAACATCCTAACAGGAACTTTCTCCAAACATTCTTCTTCTTCCTTCTTCTTTCAAAGATGGAGTATAAAGGGAACCTGACAAAGGAAATATAGGAATACCTGAAATAGGAATACCTGTAGGTATGAATCTGCATTCTTTCACATATGGCTGAAAATAAGTCTTCATGTTTCATCACCCCCCTGGATGATTTAACACTAGTATCCAGTATTCTTCAAATATATCAGACTTTATGAAATCTGGAACGTCTTCCTTCTTTCAATAAATCTGATGTTCAGTGAACAATACCTGTATCTGGAACAAAATCTCGGAATCCTTTTTATTAGCACTGTACACATGCCAATAGCTTTCCATGTCATTCCTCAGCTTTCCAAATTATAGAATAAGGTTAGCTGATCCTAACATAACAAAACCTTGCTGAAAGCTTTATAGGATTCATAAGCTTTAGTAACATAACAAGTATCTTCTATCTCTCTGCAACACAAATCTGATAGAATCTAAATCTTTGACTTATTTCTCCATTGTTAAGAATCTTTACTAACAAAGGATAGAGAACTGAATCATAATTACTCAAGATCATACAAGATCATTCAAGATCAATGATCTCTCTTGTGTAGAATCTGCTCTTATCAAACCTTCATGACTGAATGTTTGATTTGCTACCTGAATGTCTCTAAGTGTCCATGCTTCTTAAAAAGTTGTAAAACTTTTCTTCAAACAAATCCTTTCCAAGAATCTGCAATTCTTACTTGAAACATAAGTGGACAAACTTCTCACCATGAGAACTCCAAAAGCTGCAAGTTGATACTTCATAACTTTCATATTTTACCCGGGTGAAATGTGATAGTACCTGCTTGATTTTCTTTTGGCTAACTCCACTTTCAACCAAGTGTTAGGATTTGATGGAACACCTTTTTGAATACAAACATGTATCCAAAAGTCTAGACAATCATAAAAAGTAGATTCTTCAACTGACTGGTACATCAACAAGTCTGAATTTTCTGAAGTTTCTGAAAGTACTGAATATGAGGTAACCTTTTCCAAACATAAAACCTCAACCCAAGTCTTCAACATCTGCTACAAAAAACTCTTTTACCTCAAGAGTTAGATAAAGAAGAAATATACTTCTCTGCAACTTGTCATATATCAAGTAGCTCTGTATTGACATTCCAAGAGTTCTTTGAGGGAACATATAAGCTGCCTGCTTAAAAGCTTCATAACTCATATACATATGAGTCAAAACATATATCTGCTGCTTTTCTTTCTCTCAATGCAATTCTTTGTTAAATCTACTAAATCATGACCAAGTGTAATGCAAAACAAGAAACTGCTTCTTCCTTAAACAAGATGTTCTCGTAGACTTGTCTTTGGGTGTAGAGGATAATATAGGAAAAGTATATGGAAAATATATGAGAAAAGGAAGTCTTACTTTTCTTTTGGAAATGATGAACTTTCTTCTTCTGCATCTTTCTTCCACCTGATGATGTCAACATTTTCAAATTTCTCTTCCATACCTTTTGTTCTCTTCATCTTGAAGTAGCAAACACTCTTGACTTCTTCGAATGAACTTTTCTCTTCCTCTAGTGCTTAAGAGTAAGAGACAAGACAAACTTGGTATACAAATGGAAGTTGAATATAGAAACATGTTTTATCATCACCTCATATCTCTGAATCAAAATGTTGTTTCAAATGTCTAAAATGACTAAGTTCACCAATCTTTTGTCTGAATGATGAATTGCCCTTCTAGAGTTACCTTCTCTAGATACATTTGTACCTCGATATCCAACCAACTTTCAATAGAAAATTGGCTGAACAGAAAACTCATCCCATCTTCACATTTGTCTTCTTAGATGAACTTTCTTGCCATGAAAGAGATCTCTCAAAACTCTCTAGAAGAACCCTCTAGATACCTGTTTTGATGTAGCCCTTAACTTTCAAATAATGAAAGTGTATAAAAGTACTCCTTGAATTTCTTCAAATCTCTTCATAAGTGCTCTTCTAAGATATGACCTGCAAATGATAATCTGATAGTAGAAACTGATACCTGTGATTTGATGTTGATATGCTTCCTTCATCTTCTCTAAACCATTGTTCTTCCTTGAATTTGAAGTAGTCTTCTCTTCATCAAGTCTGGGTCTTCAAACAATACTTTTGTAAAGTATTTGCATACTCTTCCAAAAATATTCGGCTGCTAACAGATCATCAACTTCATACTCCACACTGATGAATACACATGTAACTGAATTGTCTAATTCTCAAATCTCTACTCATCTAGATTAAGTGTGTATGTCAAATGTCAAATATTAGAAGATGCTTTCAAATCATATGTTGTAAATCTGGAATTCTGGGAACCTGAGATATGAATGAGCCTTAATGCATTGATGCCAAAGATCTAAAGTTCTGAAACCAAAACCTTAGTGCTCTGATACCAAATGTTGGAAGTGAGGTAGGCCCTTAGCTCATGTCATATGTCCATGGTTCCATAGGTCCAGTATATATACAACATTAATTCTAGCAATCTTCCATATTGACAAAACATGAACATACCACAACTTAATCATAAAAATGATGAGATAAAGATAGAGAAAGAATAGACATCATGTGTAAGGTTTTACGTAAGCCATCGCTTACTCATAGTATCATATATACCAATGTTCAATGTACAATGTGGGAGCAAAATTCTCAACCACTCTATGTGATGAGAAATATATGAATGAGTGAATGTACAATGTAACAAACATATTCAGATGTATGGGCAGTAATCTGAATATACATGAGATGTGTGACCTTATAGGTTATAGAAGAGTGAATATGAGTGACTGAAAGAGGAAGGATCAGTATGAACGGAAATCCTCAAACTCATGTGAACACACCTTCTCAAACACCTCATAAAAATATGCATAAAGCATATACGTACTGATTCTCTTGTACCTATGCCGAATAGGACTCCTCCTGATATGAACGCCACAGCCTCCATAAACTTCAAGTAGTACCTGTGTGCATAAAGAGAATATGTACCTGAATACTTTAACATAAGATGTGAATCTTATGTTAAACTCCATCCAATGTCTTTGAAGTAGCTAGACATCTTCTTGTAGAAGACAATCTTCAACCTAACATCTTCGTGTAGAAGATGATCTTCAAATACGCCATGTAGATGGTCCCATCCAATGTCTTTGAAGTAGCCAGACATCTTCTTGTAGAAGATAATCTTCAACCTAATATCTTCCTGTAGAAGACAATCTTCAAATACATCATGTAGATAGGCGATCCTCACTATCAAGCTGCTAATGACCAAGTCTTCTTGCCATGAACAAGAGATGACCTCCTCTCCATGAGCTAGAGTGTGAGCACACCCTTCATCTTCTCCAAGAAGAATCACCAAGAAGAACTCCATAGCTGCTCCTCAACATGCTTCAAGATAGCACCATGGCTGCCCCATGTGCTAGAAGAAACACCACCTCTACTGAGGTCCAAGCTCTAGAAAGCTTGTGTTGATCCTAGGTGAAGGATGTTTTGATAATGAGCCTTATGGATTCTTTTATAGTATTCGTGTACTTTGAAAAGAAAACCTCCAAAAGTGAATAAATCCACGATCGCTATGCGATCTCTAATAAATCAGAAATGCTGTCCGTTCGTCTTTTTACCCACGTTCGTTGTCCTCTAATTAAAGCAAAATCAATGTCCAAAAAGAAATCACGAACAGCACCGCTGGAGTCGAGACTTGAACCCACGTGGGCAGGTTGAAAGGCTTTTCGCCTAGCCAAGAGCACTCGCCGCTTTTCTTATACAAAGGATGATAACAGATGTTACACATGCTGTGATCTGAGAGCATGACCAACTTTTAACAAATAGGACATTGTTTCCAACAGGAACGGGCACACAAGTCATCCACATAGAACTCTAAATTCTTTCTCAGGAAGTCCTTAAATACATGATGCATTAGTCTTTGAAAAATAGGTGCATTTGTTAGCCTAAATGGCATCACCCAAAATGCAACGATACCCCATTCAGTAGCAAAATCTGTCTTATGTGTCCTCGAGGGCAATGGCTACTTGGTTATAACCTGAAAATCCATCAAGGAAGGTGCTTCTCGTTCCAACAAGCCTTGAGTGATTGGAAGCAGATAACTATCTTGTATGGTCGTGGCATTAACTTTCTTCAAGTTAATGCACGCATGCAACTTCCCATTCTTCTTGGGGACTACAACAATGGGGGATACCCATTTTGTATGCTCTATTTTGTAGATAAATCATGCTTCTATCAACCAACCTATTTCTTCTTTTATCTTAGCTTCATAATTTTCATTGTATGTGTAAGGCTTTTGTTTGGTTGCCTTGGCCTCTAAAGTCATGGGAATTCTATGAGAACAAATATCTAGATCCACTCTTCTTAAATCCTTGTAGTTCCAAGCAAATACATCTCTGTATTCCCTCAGCAACTCAGTCAACTCCCATTCTTCTTCTTCACTCATATCATGTCCCATGTATATGCACCTCTCTTCTCCTTCTTCAATCGTCACTACAACTTTCTTAGTTTTCTCTTTATTATCAAAAGCTTCTCCCATGAGAGCTTCTCCTTTAGGCATTCTTACCGTTAGTTTCCTATCCTCTACTTCATACTTCTTGAAAATTTCTAGCACTTCAAACAATGATTCTTGCTCTTCTTCTTATGTGGGGAGTTTTCTTCTTCCCTTCTTCTTGTCAATCTCCATTTCTATTGGCTTAGCTATCGCTCCTTCATGCTTATGATCTTGTTTGCGAGTTTTGGTTTCGAGTAGGTATTAGTATTCTTCCTCAGAAGAGCAAACGGCCATGATGATGGATCCTAAATCCTTATCACTTACCTCCACAAGTACATTTGTGCTGATGTCACGTTCCTCTATGATAGGTTCATTCATAAGCAGTTCCGCCATGAATATGGAGATATCATAGCACAATGGGTTTTCCATTGTTCCTTATTCACTGCCATGTCCATTGTGGCTAATATTCTCTGGTCAGATGTAAGGTTCAAAATCATTGTCAGGGAATACCAGAGGCGCATGGGCTGGGTCTTCTACTGATCTCTTTCAACCTCTTTCCTTCTCCCGCGATGACTTTACACATCCATAAATGTGTGTCTTTGTGCATACATGGGGGGTCTGATCCTATGGATTGCACCAACTCTGTCTCATCTGGTGTTCTATGGATAATATTCCGTTGCGTACATCTCTATGTGAATAATCCTTGATATTTAGGTTGGTAGTTACCCTTAAGTGATGCAAGTACGATGAATTGGTTTTCCAATCCTGTACTATTTGCAATTGTCTCATGAATTGCCTTACCCGAATAATCTCATATGCATGGTTCTTTCCAAATTCGTAGATGGCAAAAGTGTGCTCAAACTCTACATGGCAAGTAGTAAGAGTAATTCCTTCTAGTAATCCCAAAGGCTTCGCTATGTGCCCATCTACCACTTGCAACTTCATCCTAGTAGGTCTTAGAGCTGGTTTGCCCTATCATTTCTAGAAGGAAGTAGTGGCAATGTAAAATCATGCTCCTGAATCTAAAAATTGCCTTTTTGGTATAGTCTTGGTATTTATAGGAAGATAGTTATTTTCGTCTTCTCGATTGCTCATATCTCCTATCTTATCTATGGGTATCTTTGGAACCTTTCTTTGCGATCCTTCCTAAAAGAGGTTGTTGGAGAGATCCACGAGCAAAGAAGCAAAGAAAAGAGAAGAGAAAGAAGGCATCCGAAATTTCTCCAAAATTGGGCACATGTTTTTATAAAATATCCATCTTGTAATATATTTCACTCATGTAAATGAAGTAGAGGAGTTCTCTAGATGCATGTCCAAAGATATTTGTAACATTACCCTTGCAAAATAATAGGAATTTAGAATTTTCAAAAAGTGCCGGTCTGTTGTGTGAAAGGACCATTTTTAGGGCACATGTATACGTCACTTGGTGGCTCTTTTGTGGAGACTTTTTGCCATTGTGAGAATAGAGAGCACAAGAATTTTGAATTTGCCTCTTCTTCCTCTCGTATCTCCTTGCTTGTGAGCTTTCATGCGTGTTTGTAGCTTGAATTGAGTGCATGGAAGTGTTATCTATCCATTTCAATGCTTTTCTAAAGAGTGTAATATGTGTGTCAAGCTTGAGAAGGTATGTGGCGTGATTATGTGAGTTTACAACTCTATTTTTTTTACCCATAATTTGAAGCAAGTTTTGTCAAAATTAGACAGTGGTACCGCCATTGGATGTGTCTCGTCGAGAGCTTCGAAAAGAACTTGCTATTGACCACATTCCAAGTTTGGAGCTGAGAGAAAATTCCAGTTTTGTGCTTGCTTCTGTTTCAAGTCTCGCGACACCATTTCCACTTGGATAGGTGATGTGTGTGATAGATTGCACTCATTTTCATGCAATATGAGCTGCTCCACTTTAGTGACCATTATTTAAGTGCACGTCTTCATACACTTGGTTAGGTTTTGATACTTCTTGGATTGATAATTTAAATGTGTGATCATCCCCACTATATGCACTTGTTGGTGATAGAGGTATAGTCTCTTTTGTCACAAGTCCCTAAGTTTCTACTTAGGTACACACATTTTTGGCGCCATTTTTGGGGAGTATGATTCCAACCGAGGTACTTGTGTGATGGCAAGAGTTTGTAGGTGAATGTACGAGTTGTAAAGAGGTAAGCACTCTGCTTTGGCAAGCCATTTTTCATTGCACTTATTACTTCGCACTTTCAAAGTGTATGTCGTAAGTTGTTAGACTTAGGGAAGTGAGAGAGTAGGAGTAGGAGTAGAGAGGAAAGAGTAGAAGTAGAGTAGGTGAGCAGTCTTCACAATATCCCAAAAATTTCATTTCATTGCCTTTTAGCCTTTGGTTATCCCAAAGGTATAAAAACCAAAAAAATACATTCAGTAAGTCACTTGTCAATAGCAAGTATCCTGGAGTGTGCATATGATCGGTATTGTGGGTGTTGTATTGTAAGCGATCAAGAGCAAGATTTTAGTAGAAGAGCTTGGATAGATTTTCTTGGAGGTGAGATTAATTAGATTTTAACTCTATAAGTGATTTTAATTCACACAAAACATGATAGGATTTGCTATCGGTACCGTGTGGGAGGTATCGTGGGTTTGAGGGAGATTTTTTTTTTCACACACACTTAGGGGTGACAAGGAGAGCACGGAGCACATTCACAAAAAAGTGGTCTAAAAAAATGTGCATTTGAGTGAGATAAGTCCAAGTACTGCGATCAGTCAAGTTCAAGTATCATGATACTTGAATTCTTGTGTTTCGCGATACCTGGCAGGTATCGTGTATCCTCGATACCTATACTCCTTGTGTACCACGATAATTAGGTATCATGTATCTTTGTATTGAGTATCGTGGATCTTGAAGTATCGTGTATAGCGATGATTCAAGTATCCTGTATCACGGCTACTTGAGTATCGTGTATCATGATTCTTTGAGTATCGTGTATCATGTGATCACTCAACTATCGTCTATCATGTATTGTGACAAATCGAAGTATCGTTGATCATGTATCGTTTTGTCTCCAGTACCATGTATCATGTAGCCCGTGTGTATCGTGTATCATTACCCCTCGTGTGTTGTGTATCGTGGCTATCTAAATATCATGTATCGTCCTTACCTGGTGTATCGTGTATCTATCACTTTGGAGTATCATGTATCGTGGCTTAGTCTAGTATCATGTATTGTTAAGGGCTAAGTATCAGGTATTGTGGTAGTCCAAGTATCATGGAACATAGAAGTATCGTGTATCATCTAGATCAAGTGTCATGTAACGTTTGGGAATTGAATACCGTGTATCATGGAATCTGAAACCAATAGAAAACTTATCTGAGAGACACCAATTTTTGCTCAATTAATTCCAAGGGTAAGAGTAAATCAAGGAGGCCCCATAACTCAACCTAGGTGGTAAGTGAATGAAATATGCTCATGATATGTCCTAGGAAGCCGACGTAGTGTCATATCATTTGTGGGAAGTGTAGTTTTACCGAGTGTCCATTTTCATTACGCATACATCTCTAGTGAGTCAGAAGGAGAAGCGATGATGGCTTCAGAAGACATGCATAGCTTTGTGCCTTTGGCAAGGCTCATGTCAATAATTGAAGGCGAATATAGGACCTCACTTGAGTATGTAAACACAAACCAACATGGTTTGCCAATTTATATAGATGGCTTGAACATATCTATGGCCAAAATGAAGAAAGTGAGCGAGTCAAAGATTGTCCCTAGACCAGCACGGAATTATGAAGGAGGATTCTACATGGACAAAAGGGGAACGATTCATGTAGTGATAGCCTGTCCGAAAACTATTAGTGAACGAAGGGGAACAGAGGACATAGAAAACCCTAACGGGGAAAATAATGAACATATGATTTCTACACCCCAACATAAGTCTATGGTAATTAGATTTTGGATCAGTGATAAGATCCCTCAG
This sequence comes from Ceratopteris richardii, assembly GCA_020310875.1. NCBI lineage: Eukaryota > Viridiplantae > Streptophyta > Polypodiopsida > Polypodiales > Pteridaceae > Ceratopteris > Ceratopteris richardii. The sequence continues at coordinate 71,633,639 of CM035439.1, forward strand.
GATGACACATAAATTGATGTATATATGGTAGGTGGAATGGAGAGGCTACTACAAGCTCGCTCATTTTTGTGGAGAGAAAGTAGCAATCCCGCTAGCATTTATGAGTTACAAGACCCAAAAGATTCCTCTCGAATCACCTATCTTGATAGGAATATGAAGAAGTACTAGCCCATGATAGATCTGGAAAGATCTAGATTGAAATATCAAGGCATACCCATGTTTCCCTCTATAGATCAAGCCAACACCTCCCAAAACCCTCACAGAACCTATCAAAGTTATGCTTGTCAAAACTTTGGACATACACAACAACATAGCATTCGTGTGAGACCCCATGTTCAGTTTTCAATGCCAAGGACCAATCCTAACTATCAATCGTGATCCGAAGGAGAGCCAAGGAACAAGAACCCTATCCCTGAGAGACCACCCATAGACAGAGGAGTTGGTATTCATATGAGACATCCAATTTTTCTTGTTATACCTAGACCACCAGAACCTGGAAGAAAATTGTGATCGTCAAGTGGCTAAATGTATGAGGAGCCACTATGATGGATCTGGTGAACCTTATAATCACATAGCGGAATTCAAGCAAGTGATTCGTGCGAAACAAGTGGAAGATTTCCTAGTTCAATATGAGTCATTTGGTTTGACACTCACTGACACTACCTTAGCTTGGTTCCAACCACTTGAGCCCAATAGCTTTGTAAACATGGAGCAAGTATTCCAAGAATTGATTGAAGAATTCACAAAGTCTGGCATCAAGAATAATTCTTCATCTCTGATTCACATCTTCAAACAATCCCCTTCCAAATTAGTTGGTCTGGCGGCTAGGAGATTTAAGCAATATGTGGATAGATTGCCTACAGAGGAGAGGCCTACTCAGCAAAAAATGATTTCATTATTTTTGGAAGACATTCCAAACATTGAGTGAGTGTTTGAAGGAGTGCATAGATTTGAAAGACAATTTTCTAGAAGACTTGAAGATTTCTCGAACCAAGAGTAGGAGCAAGAATGTTTCTAGTAGCATCTCTATTTCAAACAATAATGTGGAAGAAATTGCAGACTTAGTGGCCAAGAAATTAGGAGTGTAGGGGCAAAAGAATTACCCCAACCCCTTGATGAGAATGCTTATGCTTAGGAGATGTGTGCACTTTGTAGGGGATCACCCTTCTCTTGTGTGCAACAGGGGAGTTGTCCCACCATCCCTGTATGCCTATAACAGACAATCGACCCAAGCCCAAGCTTAGTACTACAATATTGATAAAAAATATACTAATCATAGCACTGAGAACTATCCATACAATAGACAACCCATGCCTGCTCAACCTTCACAATTTAGAACATATGGATACCGAAAGACCAAGGAAGAGAAGTTCCTAGATACCCTCAATACCAGAACCCACCTCCAATCCTACATCCATACGAATACTCAAGAAACAACCCACCACAACCAGTGTTAGGACAACAACCACCTCACCCACAAAATGTTGTCCTTGTGAAGTTTTCGCAGACAGAAGAGAACCCTGAGAGAGCCTTAGTGCTGACCACTTCATTAACAGGCCTTGATAGTCATAATCAATTCTATGATCAAAATTTGGGAGATTAATATGCATACAAAGCTGGCTTGGCAGGCTGTGAGCAATCCTATGAGCAATACCCATATGGACAAGAGGCCTATGACTGCTCATATGGATATGGACCTGAATATGCCACCCTAATGTACACAACTCCTAGAGCCCCAACATCTTCTAGACCCATGACTAGACCTCCAGTCCCTAGAGGACCCTGTTATTGATGTGGATGAGACCACTTCATTAGGGAGTGCACATTGCCTTATCAACCACCACCTCCTAAGGTGTGGGAAGGATATTGTAGTGATTGTGGAAAGGAGCATTTGTTTAGAGATTGCCCTTAAAAACCTAATAAGACAACCCAAACTACCCAAATAAATGTAATAGAAGTGGTAGGGTCTTCTCAAAGTGACAAAGAGTATATGGTGCCATTAAAGGCGATACCTAGAGCAAGAGCTAAAGAAATCCCAAAAAAGTGAAATTCGACGGCGTATCAAACTAATGAATAACAAACACCAACACCTCAAATAGTGGCAAACTCAGAAGAGTTTGAAGAAAATTCAAAGGCCAAAAGGACTCAAAATTGGAAGGCTTGATGAGAGAAATTGAAAAACAAATGGATGTTATTATATGATCAACGTCTACCCCTCATGATTGTATGCACATTTTGTAAGGCCCCCATTATGAGGAGAAGCCAAGCGTGCATTACCCAATTGATGGGAATCCCAACTTGCATGTTGGATGAAGGTCCTATTGGACCATGTAAGCTATTGTAACGAAAGGGAGTTACCAGGGTCCCCAATTGTGGGGTCCGGGTAGCCGTGACTAGCCCCGACTAGGGGGTCCAAGGGGGCTAGCGGACCCCTTGGTGGGGGTCCGGGGGTAGCACCCCCAGCGCGATGGTAAAGGGAATATTCCTTGTCAGAGTCAGAAATCATTTATATTTATTAGGTTGATTCAACCGACCTAAGCCGTGTATGGCAATTACACTGGTGATGGCCGCCCATGCTCTACCGCCCATGTATAGCCGTCCACGGAAGGCCACCCATGATCCTATATATACATGACTTCTGCACTACCTGAGACATGGATTTGATCCGGCATACCTCTACCTTGTATCTCCCTATCTAGAGTTGTCTAGATCACCATTTAAGCTCTACCATGAGAGCGCACGGGTGGACAACGCCATCATCTTTGTACTTTCTATTAGTAGAAAATTGTTGAAATTCTCCTATATCTATTATCTTCTTTGCTACTGCTCCTGTGTTATATTGCGTAACTATTATCTTACATGGTATCAGAGTCGTAAGGTTCGAATAGCTTGAGAAGTATCACTATTTTAGCCTACTATCAGACTAGAATATCAGTAGATTATTCGAGTGATTACATGATGGCTTCATCGTCAAACACTGGTCTTGGTGCTTCAGCTAATGTTAATGTTGCACCTATTCAAATTCGCCCACCTGCGTTCACTCAAGGGAAGCTGGATGGAACCAACTATACACTCTGGAAGTTCAAAATTTCTACAATTTTGGACTCCTATGAATTACTTGACACTGTCATGGGACCGATGGGATTGGATCCAGAGCCTATACCGGTTGAAGATCCAGCTAACTGAAGATTGATGATTCAGCGAGATCCAGATCTTCTACGAGCGTGGAAGAGGTGGAATGCTGATGCATTATGTGCATTTGTCACTAGTGTAAGTGATTCTGTGCTTACTTTAGTTCAACATACTACTAAAGCACATGAGGCTTGGGGCATATTGGCTTGACAATATGAGACCAAGAACCACAATAGGATACATAATTTAGAAAATCAGTTGGCAAATGAAACACATTTTGATTTTGAAAAGGCTGAAGATTTTATCAAACAGGTAAAACATCTTCAAGACCAATTGGCTGCAGTTGGTGTTGTTATAACACTAGAAGAGCTGGCTCGAAGATGTGTACGTGTTCTTCCAACAAAGAATGGTGGATTAGTAACAAACCTTAACACTCAGGTAAGACCAACTCCCCTTACATTTGAAGAGTTTTGTGCTATGCTTTTAGAAGAAGAGATGCGGTTAAAGAATCGGAAAACTACAAGTGATGCTGCATTCTTAGCAAATGCAAAAGGTAAAGGCTCTTTTGATGGATCAAAGAAGCCAAAGAAGAAAAAGTTCACAGGAAGTTGCTTCTACTGTGAAAAGAAAGGCCATGCCATCAAGGATTGCAGAAAGAAGCAAGCTGATGAATGGAATGGGACTGTAAAATCATCGTGGAAGAGCAAAGAGTCTGCAAGCAACACAGAGCTGGAACTATGGGTAGCTATTGAAGATGTATGCTCATCTGCTCAAGATCGTGTTGATGAACCATGGATTTTAGATAGTGGAGCTTCTCGCCATATGAACAGTAAAAAGGATTGGTATAGTTCCCTAGTGCCTCTATGGGAATCCATCAATGTGGTGGTGGGAAATGACTCCAAGTTTCTAGCGAAAGAACTGGAACCATCTCTTTTATCACTTCTCCACGTGTTGAGAAAAAGTTATCCGATGTTCTCTATGTACCTACACTTAAAAGAAATTTGTTGTCAGTTTCTGCAATAACAGATCATGGACTCGAAGTTCACTTCAATAAGAGTGGTGCAAAAACCATGGATTCATCAGGTAATGTAGTAGGTAAAGGCATAAGACATGATAAATTGTATGAGTTAAGTGTCTTAACTGCTACATAAGATAAAGATGTAAGCAGGTTATGGCATGAACGATTTGGGCATCTCGAATTTGCAGTTTTGAAGGAGATGCAAAGAACAGGGATGGTTGCTCATTTTCCTGCATTTTCAGAGTTATAGGAACCTTGTGAAGCTTGTATGATGGGCAAGCAACAACGAAAGGCATTTCCAAGAGAGACCAACAATCGATCTCAAGCTCCTCTAGAGTTGGCACATGCTGATCTCTGCGGTAAAATGTTTACACCTGCTTTAGGAGGATCTTTCTACTTTTTGCTGTTAGTCGATGATTATAGTAGAAAGATGTGGGTTTATTTCATTCGAGAGAAGGCTGATGCTTTTGAAAAATTTAAAACATGGCATACATATGTGGAAAATGAATCAGGAAGGAAATTGAGGAAATTCAGAACAAATAGAGGAGGTGAATTCTTGTCAACCGAATTCAATAATTACTATAAGGATCATGGTGTGAAAAGGAAACTTACCACAGCTCATACACCTCAACAAAATGGCATTGTTGAGCGTAGGAATAGGATAGTAGTTGGATCATTGTATGTTAAAGGCTCAAGACATGCCTGATTCATTCTGGGTAGAAGCAGTCAATACAGCAGTCTACATCCTCAATCAAAGCTACACGAAAGCACTGAAGTGGATGACTCTTCAAAAAGCATATTCTGGCAAAAAGCCTTGAGTTTTGCATTTCAAAATTTTTGGTTGTTTCTGTTATGCACATATTCCTGATTCAACAAGATCAAAGTTGGATTCAAAAAAGCAAAAAGTGTGTCTTCCTAGGATATAGTGAAGAGTCTAAAACATACAGGTTTTGGGATCCTGAGGCAAGGAAGATTTTTGGCAACCGAGATGTGGTGTTTGATGAACAACCACACTTAGTAGAAGATAAAGGTAAATCTACTATCTCATTATATGGAGAAATATCTCACCTTGTGCCTATCAAAAGATAGGTTAAAGTTGAGGAGGAGGAAAAATCTGATGGAGAAATTTCCTCAATAAAAAGCCAACCAGTTGCAGCTGCATAACGTACGCCACTACCAAAGTGGGCACAACAGATCTTTGATGATCACAATCCACATGTAGATGTACCAGAATCATCCTCGGATGGATTACGAAGATCAAAGAGAAAAGAGGAGCAAAGAAGAGCCTCAAAACACATTGGTAACATGGCTCTAATGGAAGATATCATGGGCTTGATAAAGGAACCTACCACCATTGAAGAAGCCCTTGATGATCGAGGTTGGAGAGCGGCAATGCAGTCTGAGTATGATAGTATACTCAAAAATGATACATGGGATCTAGTCAACTTGCTGCCAAAGAAGAAGGTAATAGGTACTAAATGGATTTGGAAAGCTAAGTATAAAGCAGATGGAACATTAGAAAAGTATAAGGCAAGATTAGTTGCACACGGTTTTTCACAGATCGAAGGATTTGATGTTCAAGAAAATTTTGCACCAATAGCACACATGAAAACTATTCGGATGGTACTTGCAGTAGCTGCACAAAAAGCATGGCCTATTTTCCAGATGGATGTCAAATCTGCATTTTTGAATGGTCACCTTAAGGAGGAGGTATATGTATCTCAACCACCAGGTTTTGAGGTGGCAAATTCAGAAAATAAAGTTTGCAGGTTGAAGAAAGCTTTGTATGGACTTAAGCAAGCTCCACGGGCTTGGTACCAACGGATAGATAATTTTTTCAAAAATATGGGTTTTGAAAGAAGTACTTCTGATGCTAACTTGTATGCAAGAAAAGGGATAGCAAGCTAGTTGTTGTCATTGTATATGTAAATGATTTGATCATTACAGGAGATCATCAAGAACTCATCAATCAAACTCGAATCAGCTTGGGAACTGAGTTTGAAATGACAGACTTAGGTCTACTCCATTTTTGTCTGGGAATTGAAGTTTGGCAAAGGAAGGATGGCATTTTCATCTCACAACAAAAATATGCCAAAGAAATTCTCAAGTCATTTGGAATGATGGATTGCAATCCAACTAGCACACCTATGGAGGTAAATCATAAGCTATCTATGGATGATAACATGCCTGATGTAGATGCTAAGAAGTATAGGAAGCTCGTTGGAAGTCTTTATTTTGTGTGCAACACTAGGCCAGACATTTGCTATGGTGTTGGAGTGTTAAGCAGGTTTTCAAACAAACCTAAGGAGAGTCACTGGAATACTGGAATGCGAATTCTAAGGTACATTGCAGGAACCTTGGATTTTGGTATCTTTTATACCACATGTGATAAACTTCAAGGATATTGTGATTCAGATTGGGCTGGAGATTGTGATTCTAGAAAATCAGTTTCTGGATATTGTTTCTCACTTGGTTCAGGAATATTTTCTTGGGTAAGTAGGAAGCAACCAAATCTCGCACTCTCCTCCACTGAAGCAGAGTACAAAGCAGCTTGTTTTGCTTCTTGTGAGGCAGTTTGGTTAAGGAGAATTCTTGCAGATCTAGGCTTTCCATCAAATATGGTGACTCTACTCAAGTGTGATAATCAAAGTTGTATGGCTATTGCAAAGAACCCAATATTTCATGCTCGCACGAAGCACATAGAAGTACAATACCATTACATTCGTGAGCTAATTGAAGATGAAATTGTGGAGCTAGAATATTGTCCAACAGAGGCAAATTGTGCTGACATATTCACTAAAGCACTTGGAAGAGAACAGGCAACAAACATCTTCAACAGATGGGCATAGGACCGAGACCTACTTGATTTATCATCGGTAAACATTGAGGGGGGGTTTTACTATATGATCAATGTCTACCCCTCATGATTGTATGCACATTTTGTAAGGCCCCCATTATGAGGAGAAGCCAAGCGTGCATTACCCAATTGATGGGAAGCCCAACTTGCATGTTGGATGAAGGTCATATTGGACCATGTAAGCTATTGTAAGGAAAGGGAGTTACCAGGGTCCCCAATCGTGGAGTCCGAGGCAGCGGTGAGCAGGGGGCAGCGCCCTCGGCACGAGGTAAAGGGAATATATCCATGGAATATTCCTTCTCGGAGTCAAAAATCATTTATATTTGTTAGGTCGGTTCAACCGGCCTAAGCCGTGTATGGCAATTATGCGGGCGATGGCCGCCCACACTCTACTGCCCATGTATAGCCGTCCACGAAAGGACACCCATGATCCTATATATACATGACTTCTACACTACCTGAGACCTCGATTTGAGCCAGCATACCTCTACCTTGTATCTCCCTATCTAGAGTTGTCTAGATCACCATTTAAGCTCTACCATGAGAGCGCACGGGTGGACAACGCCATCATCTTTGTACTTGTTGTTAGTAGAAAATTGTTGAGATTCTCCTATATCTGTTATCTTCTCTGCCACCGCTCCTGTGTTATATTGCGTAACTATTGTCTTACAATGGATACATAAGAAGGTGGAAGAGAAGAGCATAGAGGAGCCATATCAACCTAAAAATCTTACAACTACTAAGGATCCAATTAAACAAGAGAAAGAAAAGTAGAAACAACAAGCAGGATCTGTTCTAGCTGATCCAATACCTAAAGATCTAGCCATGTGGATAAAAATGTATCAATCTAGGATAAAGGCAGGATAAAGTTTGAAACAACACAAACTAAGTTATCCGAGAGGAGATCTAGAGAAAGAAAAGCTAGAGATCTATAAAAAATTGATTGAAATTGCCCAAAAAAAATCTCCTTTGAAATAAGAATACCAAAAAGAGAATTTCAAGAATGCATAATAGCTCATGACCCACCTGAAGAAAGAAGGGTTATCAAGAGCAATCAAGAATCACTCATAAAGGATCATGACAGAATTTGTTTGATCCCTGAGGTTGAAGCTAATTGGCCTGAGGACTTATGGGCTAGAGTTCAAGAGGAAAGATGGAGGAGAACCTAAGGAATTGACCCATCTTTTGAAGAGTTAGACACCTTCAAGAATCCAGGGATGATGGATCAAGAGATAAACCATGAGGAATGTTCTAAACTCAATAAAGATGGAGAAGAATTAGAAAGCATAAACATTCCACCAAACTACATGGGAGAGTATGAGCGGAATTCAGATCTTGATCTTGCTCCAACCATGAGAGTGAAAGGAAAAGAGACATCAACCAAAACATCAGATATAGCACAAAATCTCATGGAGATGAAAGTGCAATGCGCCATAACCCTGGAGGAGCTATTAAGAATCAAACCACAATCATGGACAAAGTTGGTGAATCAAATGAAAGAAAAGGAAGCAAAGTCAGCCGACACGGAAGCTAGTGAAGATGTGTTTACAATCAAAATCCTGGTAGTGAAAGTAGGGGACTTCAGTGAAGGAGATGAAGGTAACACATGCCTCCCCATTACATTCCGAGATTATACAATGAAAGACATCCTAGACGTGGGATCTCAAGACAATTCATGGATGCATGAAGACCCTCAACTATGGATGTCTAAAGCAGCCAAACGAGAAGAAGAAAGGCGACGAATATGGAAAACATGGGGTGGAATCTCTAGACCAATAAAAGACCGAACATATATGCCACAAGTATTCCCAGATGAAGACTTCAAACCCCATGGATGGATGGAAATATTGGCCACATTGGACATGTATGTCAATGAGGAAGTCCTAACCATGAATGAATGTATAGACGAGGTCGAATATGATGTAAGTCTATACATGGCTATGTTACAAGAGGCTGAAGAAGGAGAATCGATAGAGAAGGAGGGAGGAAGATTATGAAAGCATAGAAATGGAGATTGAGACCAAAGAGGAAGGAAATCAGCTTTGTAGAGGAGATAAAGAAATTATTAGAGAAAGCATGTCGACACTCAACCAAAATGGAAAACAAGAGAACTTGGAAGTAGAAGAGACTAACAGGGAAGAGAATACACCCCAAGAACAGTTTGAAGTGCCTGAACATTTTAAGAGATATGAAGTAGAGGAAAGAAAGATCGCTATTCAAATGCCTAAACGAGAAGCACAGGAAGGAATAACATACGATAATAAGGAGCAGACCAAGAAAATCACTGTGACTACAAAAGGGGAAGAGGAGAGATGCACTTACATTGGGAAGGATGTATCAGAAAGCAAGAAACAAGAACTAATAGAGTTGATTCGAGGTTATAGGGATGTATTTGCAAAGATTTAAAAGGTGTGGATCCCTCTATCTGTTCACATCAGATTCCCATGACTCTAGAAGCTAAGCTTCGAAATAAAGACCATACACCTACAATGATGTATACTCTGCCAAAATCAAGGTCACACACGATCCCCATGACCTCAGATGCCAGACCCTCTAAACAAAAGCCATACACATACAATGACAACTATGCTACCAAGATCAAAGAGGAGATAGATCGCTTGGTTGAAGCTGGATTTATCTATGAAATTGAGCATACTGAATGGGTATCCCCCATTGTAGTGGTGCCCAAAAAGAATGGCAAATTACGTGTATGCATTAACTTGAAGAAGGTTAACGCAGCCACTATCAGGGATAGGTATCCGCTTCCTATCACCGAGCATCTATTAGAAAGGGTAGCAGGCAAGGAAGTGTACAACTTCCTAGATGGGTTCTCTGGCTACAATCAAGTAGCCATTGCACCAGAAGATCAACATAAGACGGCTTTTGCCACAGAGTGGGGCATATTTGCCTTTCGGGTAATGCCATTCGGGCTTACCAATGCACCTGCTACCTTTCAAAGATTGATGTGTCACGTGTTTAAAGAGTTCTTGAGGAAGAATTTGGAAGTCTATGTTGATGATCTATGCACTCATTCCAACATTAGACAGACTCATATACCCGAACTCAGGCAAATCTTTGACAAATGTAGAGAATATCAAGTCTGCTTGAACCCAGAAAAGTGTGTTATCATGGTCAGGCAAGGCAAGATCCTAGGACACATAGTGTCAAAGAACGGCATATCCACTCACGAAGAGAAAGTGAGAGCCATTGCAGAACTACCTAGGCCAAGGAATGTCAAGGAGGTACAGGCCTTCATGGGGCATTGTGGTTACTACCGTCGGTTCATTCACATGTATGCCGTCATTGCAAAGCCTCTGTATGCCCTTCTAACTAACTTTGAGTGGATTGATGAGTGTGAGAACTCTTTCATGGAGCTCAAATGAAGATTGTGTTCAGCACCAATCTTGACCACGCCAGATTGGAATAAGCCATTCCATGTCCATGTAGATGCATCCAATTATGCAATTGGATGCGTGCTAGCACAACCTACGGGTGAAGGTAATATGGATCTTCCAATTGCCTATGCCAGTGGACAACTGAATGCAGCTAAACGAAATTATACCACCACTTAACGGGAGGGGTTAGGCATGGTATATGCAGTTAAAAAGTTTAGACACTATTTGCTTGCAAATAAGTTTAAATTTTTTACTGATCATCAAGCTCTGTTGTACTTGGTAAACAAGCCATGCAATACAGGTAGATTGGTAAGATGGTTCTTCTTGCTAATGGAATACGACTTTGAAGTTGTGGTGAGGAAAGGAAAGACCCATCTGAGAGCAGATCATCTCTCTAGGCTCACATCAGGAGAGGGCCCACAAGGAGTGTCAGATGACTTACCTGATGCTTACTTGTTTAATTTGGAAGTTGTACCTCAGTGGGCTAAGCCATTAGTGCCAATATTAACATACGGGCCTAATCACTCAGCAATAAACACACAAGATAGGGAGATAGTAAAAGCTCAAAAATATCATATCTTGGCAGGAAGTATGTACAAGCATACCGATCAGGGAGTATTAGCCTGTTGCGTAGAGAGGACGAGTACGCTAAATGGTTGCAATTAGCACATGTAGGTGCATTAGAACAACACTACTCAAAATAACGAACCCTACAGACTCTAAGGAGACTAGGAGTGCATTGGCCAACTATGGAAGTTGATGTCCATAGAATGTGCAAAGAATGCCTAATCTGTCGCACTAAATCACCAGTGGAACAGGCCACTCTTTATCGAGTGTCTCTAGTGCCAGATTGGAGTGAACCACTGGTAGCCTTCTTGAGGACGAAAACATTCCCTCAAGATATGACATTGGCCAGACAAAGAAGTTTGGAACAAGAAGCCTTGGAGTATGCACTCGTTGGTGATAATTTATACAAACATGGTAAAGATGGTTACCTAAGACTGTGTGTCCATGAGAGCAAATATCTGAAGATATTAGAGACTGCTCACCAAGGTGTAGCAGGAGGACACTTTGGTCCAGACCGGGTGATCAAGGCAATACTATTTGTAGGATTTTGGTGGCCCACCCTTCACATGGATGCACATACCTACGTGAAGAGGTGTGAGGTTTGTCAGCGGACTCAGTATCCTATACGCAAGGATGAGATGCCATTGAAACCTATGATGGGTGGACGTGCATTCTCTAAGTGGGGAATAGACTTTGTTGGACCTATTAATCCCCCAGCTAAGGGTTCACATGCTGAATATATCATCGTGGCCACAAACTATCTAACCAAGTGGGTAGAAGTGAAAGCCACTACAAAAAATGATGCTCAAACAACTACAAAGTTCTTATTTGAAAATGTTTTCACGAGGTACGGATTGCCAATAGAGTTGGTGAGTGATAGAGGCACACACTTCTTGAATGAAGTTATAGAAAACCTTCTCCAAGAATTCTTGGTGATACATAAGAAGTCTGCTCCCTATCATCCACAAGCTAATGGTTAGGCTGAGAGCACAAATAAGATCTTATGCAATGTGCTGACTAAATTGGTGAATAACAAACGCTCTGATTGGGACAAACAGCTACACCACGCTATTTGGGCATACCGAGTTGCCTATAAAACGGTACTCCAAGCCACACCCTTTCAGATGGTGTTTGGCCAGAACGCGGTGCTACCATTGGATTTTTTGATACCTACATTGAAAGTAGCACAAGAGCATGATTGGATCGACCATGAACTCTCCTCTAGAATCTTTGATCTCGAACGTTTAGGTGAGACACGATTGAGAGCTGCAGCAGGGATCTATGCAGCCAAGAAGATGCAAAAGGCATATTTTGATACACATGTGAAGGATAAAGGATTGAAAGCAGGAGACCTAGTCCTAGTCTACACATTGAAGCAACATGCACGAAAATTAGAGAAAAGAGGCTATGGACCAATGATTATCAATAGGATCTCCACAAGTGGAGCAGTACAACTAGCCACTCTGGAAGGTGACATACTACCAAGTTACATAAGCGGATGTAGAGTCAAGTTATATCAAGAACCCCTAACTGAAGAAATGCTCAATCGACTCAATACTGCAAAGAAACGTAAGGATGAGGAAAAGAGAATTCGAGAAGAAGCACAGGCTGAAGCTTTAGAACGCATTCGACAAATGAAATTGAGAAGGCAAGGTAGAGATCAACCCATGACTGACGCTCATGAAGCTCTAGGTTATCACATGGCCATGTGCGAGGCTTCAAGTGAACTGGCCCGTAAGATAGTTGATCAACGACCTTTTGTGACCCTAGAAGTAGGACAAGGAGAGAGTGCAAGGACCGTGAGAGCTTTAATTGATTCAGGAGCGGCCACTAGTGCAGTTCGGATTTCTTATTGCCAACAATTGCAATTGGAGGTAAAACCCCTAGAAGCATATCTGATAGGATTAGGAGGTGTTGAAACCCCTTGCATGGGAGAGGTGGAAGTTCCCCTCTACATTCAAGAGGTCCTCATGCCAGCAAAAGTACTAGTATGTGAAGACGAGGATCTTACTGAACCTCTCGTCTTGGGCCTGTGAAGAGATGAATAGGTATGTGCTTGAAGATGAAGAGGTGTTGCAAAATCCTTGATCTACACCAGTCTATTGAACTCCAGGAGTATATGGTGGGCCCTTTTAGCTTGCCAATGGATGTATTAGACACCCTATGTACCTTGGAGGATCACTCTCAAAAAGATAGATCAAAACAGATAAGTTGGAGTTAGCTCAGAGGTGAAAACTTGCTATTCTTGGTTCATACACCTTTCCAGTGTTTGACATAATTCTCTGAGCACAGCAGCAATTAGCTTAATTCCTCTTGGGGAAGTCTAGGTAACTTAAAGATCTAACTTTCAAGAGTAATCTCATAAAAAATAATAAACCACACACTGAGAATGAGTTTTAACAAGTGATGACATCATCCCGATTTTCACGGGCTGCTATAGTTTGAGACCAGTGAGCAGAAAAATCAACATAACTCAAAAATCTAGGAATCCAATGATTATGAACATTTGTATGGTTATACTAGACAGTAAGCTGAATCCAACAAGCTCTAAATCACTGAATTTGGATAAGTAACCACTGAGAAATAGCTCTGACAAGATGAGTGAAAAAGCCGGGTACCTGACAGAGAAGTGAAGATGAACAGACCCTGTTGACTTCAAATGAACATAACTGAAGATGGCAACATCCAAATGACATGAAAATTTGTGAGCATATAGTAGACTTATAGAGCTAACTTTACCAAGTTAAATCATTGAAAATAATGCACCAAGCTCAGAGAAAACATCTCTGCAAGCTGACTGAGAAAACTGAGAGTAATGGCAGTGAGTAGTACACTTCACAAGAACATGGAAAGATGAACTCAAATAATCATGAAAATGAAAGTATATTGCTTGTACAATACAATGACTTACTGATACATATGTGTGCCTTGTAATCACACCTTGATATGGCATAAAGCTCAGCTCTTGGAGGTCTTCACATAGGTCTCTCTAACCACGACTAAAACTGCCATCTATTTATAGTTGAGTTTGGGAGGCTAACTTCCCTCAATCACTCTCCAATCAATCAATGATTGATTTGATTCTCTACCTACCACAAATCACGAATTCGTGGCTCCTCTTTCCATTCTTGATCAAGTGGACTCAACCACTTAAGATTCTCTTACTTTTACATTAAGTAAACTCTTCAAAAGTTACAAGAGGTAGTTCACAAGTGAACTTTACATAGTCTTCATTTTAAGGCTTTTTCTATGACTTTGTAGGACTCAAGCCAATACTTAGGCTTGTCATAGACTTGCTCCAACAGCTCCCCCTCAAGCCAAGTATGCTTGAGGTCTTCAATCTTCCAAGATTACCTGCAAACCAATCATAGCCTTGAATTTGCAAAGCTTTGTACCATCCAATGCTTTGGTTAGAATATCTGCACATTGTTGATGAGTGGACACATATGATATTTGAATCTCTTTGCTTAGAACCTTCTCTCGTACATAGTGATAATGAACTTCAATATGTTTAGTCCTTGCATGAAAAATAGGATTAGCAGCCAAATGAATAGAACTCATATTGTCACCAAAAATAGTTGGAGTTCCAAACTCCAATCCAAGATCTTTGAATAATGTCTTCATCCACATAGCTTCTTGTGTAGCTATGGCAAGACCTCTATATTCAGCTTCAGTAGAAGAGAGAGCAACTGTGGGTTGCTTCTTGGATGACCATGAAATAAGCTTTGAACCTGCAAAGGTAAGATAACCTGAAGTGCTCCTTCTATCTTCCTTGGAGCCAGCCCAATCTGCATCAGAAAATAGCTTCAAACCTAAATCAGATACATAAGGATAATAAAGTCCTTCATTTATGGTTCCTTTGAGATACTTGAGAATCCTTTTGGCAGCATCCATATGTGGTTTCCTTGGTGTGTGCATAAATTGACTTAGCACACTCACACTGTAACATATATCTACTCTTGTCAATGTGGCATAGTTGAGACTACCCACTAGACTTTGATATGATGTGATGTCCTCTATGAGTTCACCTTCATGTGAACTCAATTTGTGATTGACCTCCATTGGAGTACCTGCAATCTTACAATCTTGCATCTTGAATTTTTTCAACATGTCCTTAATGTACTTCCTTTGAGTGAGAAACAAACCATGATCTTTGTAGACAACTTCCAAACCTAGGAAGTAGGTAATTGAACCCAAATCTATTATCTTGAACTCTTCTCTCATCTGATCTTTGATTTTCTTCATACCATCTGCATCATTTCCTGTCAATATCTACATATACAGATAGGTAGATGACCTCGGAATTACTCTTTTTAATACAGAGTGAAGGATCTGCCTTGCTTGGTTGAAAGCCTTTGTCTTGCAAGAATGAAACAAGCCTGAAATTCCAAGCTCTTGGAGCTTGCTTGAGACCATACAATGCTTTGTTAAGTTTACACACATAATCAGGATAAACTTGGTTCTCAAAACTAAGTGGTTGTGCCATATATACCTCTTCTGTTATCCAACCATTCAAAAATGCATTCTTTACATCTAGTTGAAGTATCTTCCAATTCTTGGAAGAGGCAATACTAAGCAAAACCCTAATAGTAGGCATCTTTGCCACAGGAGAGAAAGTCTCCTCATAATCAATTCCCTGAGTTTGTGCAAAGCCTTTTGCTACAAGCCTTGCCTTATACCTGTTAATTGAACCATCAGAATTCTTCTCGAGTTTATAGACCCATCTTGAGCCTATTACCTTCATGGATGAAGTCTTGGGCACCAAATCCCAAGTGTTGTTTTCCTCAAGTGCTTCAATCTCTTCCTTCATTGCATGCTTCCATTCTGATTTTGCTTTGGCCTCTTCAAATGATGATGGCTCCTCTTGGTTTATATCCTGTGCTATGTAGATAGAGTGTTTAGTTACTAATGAGGTGTCAAACCCATACCTTTCTGGTTTTTTCTTTTCCCTCATAGATCTTCTTAGGCCATGATGTGATGATTCTGCCTCATGTCCAAGTTCCTGCAATTTTGCTTTACCTTTAGACTTCCATGCTTTGATCTTTTCCATGTGAGATTCTTCATCATCCTCTGAGGTGTCTTGTTCTTCAATCTTTGATTGTTCTCTACCAAGCTTTGGAAAATCTTCTTCAAGATCATATGGTAAATTGATCTTCCTGCATGAATCTTCATACCATGAATTGTTCTCATCAAAAACTACATCTCTGCTTACCAAGAATCCTTTGTTGGTAGGGTTGTATAACCTGTAGCCCTTTTGATTGTTGTCATATCCAATAAATACACAGCTTTCTGCCTTTGGATCCATCTTGCCTCTAACCTGTGAAGGAACATGAGCAAAAGCAATACATCCAAAAATTTTACAATGATCTAAGCTTGGTCTTCTTCCATTCCAAGCCTCATATGGAGTCATCCCATCAAGGGATTTTGAAGGCAACCTGTTAATCAAGTAAGTGGCTGTAGATACAACCTCAGCCCATAAATAAATAGGTAAATGCTTTTCATTTAACATAGACCTTGCAGCTTCAACAATTGTCCTATTCCTCCTTTCTGCCACTCCATTTTGCTCAGGAGTGTACCTTGTAGTTACCTCTCTTTTGATTCCTCTTTCTTGAAGAAAAGAATCAAACTCATGGGAGAAGTATTCTCCCCCTCCATCTGACCTTAGCCTTTTTAGTGATTTACCTGTTTGATTCTCCACAAGAGCCAAATATCTTTTGAAACATGAAAAAACTTCATCTTTGTATTTCATAAAGAATAGGATAGTCCATCTGCTGCAATCATCAATAAAGGAAACATAATACCTTGATCTAGATATTGAAGCTTCCTTGCTAGGTCCCCATACATCTGTATGAACCAACTCCAAGAGATCTCCATGCATATAACCTTTCTTCATGAATGGTAACCTGTGAGACTTTCCAAATTGACATGCACTACACTTATAAATCATATGTTGTTTTGACAAGTTAGGGAGTCCAAGTACACTTTGGTCCCTGCAGATTTGCTTTAATGACCTTTCACCAATATGTGCTAACCTTTTGTGCCATACTTCCAATTCTGTGAGTGTCTGACTACCATAATTAAAGAGAGCAATGTTTCTAGTGTCCTGTAATACAAATGTGAACAATCTACCTGTCTTTTCACCTTTTGCAATTCTTTTGAATCCTTGATTTGGATCTTCAACAAATGCTCCTGCTTTTGTGAACCTGACTTGCAAACCTTTCTCTACTATCTGCCCAACACTTATCAAATTCTTTGTAATGGTAGGAACATAGAGTACCTTACTGAGTAGGTTGATGTTTCCATCAGGTGCTTTGAGATTGCCTATTTTCTCCACAGGATGTTTTGTATCATCTCCTGTTTGTACCTCATGCTTATTCCTTGGATCTTCTAAATCTGATAGGAGTGCCACATTTCCTGCCACATGATTTGAACAACCTGAATCTATGTAGAAAACATGCTCATCAGATTTACCTTTTGGCATAGCCATGTTCATGATCAATAATGAATCCTCTTTGTTTGAGTCTTCTGTGTAGTTATTGTAGTCTCTCCTTCCTTTGTAGCCTCCTTGATAGTTTGAATGATGGTAGTTGTTGTAGTTGCCATGGTAGTTGTTGAACCTTCCTCTTGAGTAGCCATAACTTCCTCTATTGTATCCTCTGCCTCTTTGATTCTTGGAATTCCTAAAGCAATTTTCAGTTGTATGATTAGTTAATCCACAAATAGAACATGAGTTGGAGTCTTGGGATCTCCCCCTGCCTTGTCTACCTCCTCTTCCTCTACCTCTGCCATGTCTTCCTCTACCTGCATAGTTAGCTTGATATGTACCTGCTTCATCATCCACTTTCTTTGCCTTTCCTTTGTTATCTTTAGACTTGCTTTTATTTGTGTATAAAGCTGAAGATTGATTACCTTTAGAGCTTTCTCCATTTTTGATAAGCTTTGCCTCTTGAGTAAGTAGTTGTCCAATGAGTGTGTTGAAATCAGGTACATGCATGTCCATGTACAAATCCATAGCTGTGGTGAATGCTTCCCACTTGTCATCTGCCTTCAAGCCATTGATGACATGCCTTACAATTTGCTCTTCATCTATTACCTCTCCAATGCTTCCCAATTGATCCGCTATGTCCTTGAGCTTTGTGACAAAATCAGTCACATTTTGTTTGGGAGCCTTCTTGAGAGTTGTGAAATCCAGCCATAGTTGATGCTTCCTAGCTTTGGTACTTGAAGAGAAGAAGGCTTCAAGTGCATCCCACACTTCCGGAGATGTCTTACAACTTCTAATGTGAGGCAACAAAAAATCTGAGATAGAGTTGAGGAGATAAGACCTTGCAAGTGCATCCTTGGAGCACCATGTGCTCAATCTTTCTTGCTCTTCTTGTGTTGGTGGACTTTTGTTCCTGAAACTTGGCATAACTTCATCTCCAGCCACATAACCATATAAAATTCTACCTTGGAGATAGGCTTCCATTCTTAATGACCAAGCTGAGTAGTTACCTCTGTCCAATTTGTCAATTGATGAAGGAAATCCATCTGCCATGTTGTCCAACCTTGCTCTGATACCACTGTGAAGAGATGAATAGGTATGTGCTTGAAGATGAAGAGGTGTTGCAAAAACAGATAAGTTGGAGTTAGCTCAGAGGTGAAAACTTGCTATTCTTGGTTCATACACCTGTCCAGTGTTTGACATAATTCTCTGAGCACAGTTGCAATTAGCTTAATTCCTCTTGGGGAAGTCTATTTAACTTAAAGAGCTAACTTTCAAGAGTAATCTCATCAAAAATAATAAACCACACACTGAGAATGAGTTTTAGCAAGTGATCACATCATCCCGATTTTCACGGGCTGCTACAGTTTGAGACCAGTCAGCAGAAAAATCAACATAACTCAAAATCTAGGAATCCAATGATTATGAACATTTGCATTGTTATACTAGACAGTAAGCTGAATCCAACAAGCTTTAAATCACTGAATTTGGGTAAGTAACCACTGAGAAATAGCTCTGACAAGATGAGTGAAAAAGTCGGGTACCTGACAGAGAAGTGAAGATGAACAGACCCTGTTGACTTCAAATGAACATAACTGAAGATGGCAACATCCAAATGACATGAAAATTTGTGAGCATATAGTAGACTTATAAAGCTAACTTTACCAAGTTAAATCATTGAAAATGATGCACCAAGCTCAGAGAAAACATCTCTGCAAGCTGACTGAGAAAACTGAGAGTAATGGCAGTGAGTAGTACACTTCACAAGAACATGGAAAGATGAACTCAAATAATCATGAAAATGAAAGTATATTTCTTGTACAATACAATGACTTACTGATACATATAAGTGCATTGTAATCACACCTCGATATGGCATAAAGCTCAGCTCTTGGAGGTCTTCACATAGGTCTCTCTAACCACGACTAAAACTGCCATCTATTTATAGTTGAGTTTGGGAGGCTAACTTCTCTCAATCACTCTCCAATCAATCAATGATTGATTTGATTCTCTACCTACCACAAATCACAAATTCGTGGCTCCTCTTTCCATTCTTGATCAAGTGGACTCAACCACTTAAGATTCTCTTACTTTTACATTAAGTAAACTCTTCAAAAGTTACAAGAGGTAGTTCACAAGTGAACTTTACATAGTCTTCATTTTAAGGCTTTTTCTATGACTTTGTAGGACTCAAGCCAATACTTAGGCTTGTCATAGACTTGCTCCAACAGCTCCCCCTCAAGCCAAGTATGCTTGAGGTCTTCAATCTTCCAAGATTACCTGCAAACCAATCATAGCCTTGAATTTGCAAAGCTTTGTACCATCCAATGCTTTGGTTAGAATATCTGCACATTGTTGATGAGTGGACACATATGATATTTGAATCTCTTTGCTTAGAACCTTCTCTCGTACATAGTGATAATGAACTTCAATATGTTTAGTCCTTGCATGAAAAATAGGATTAGCAGCCAAATGAATAGAACTCATATTGTCACCAAAAATAGTTGGAGTTCCAAACTCCAATCCAAGATCTTTGAATAATGTGTTCATCCACATAGCTTCTTGTGTAGCTATGGCAAGACCTCTATATTCAGCTTCAGTAGAAGAGAGAGCAACTGTGGGTTGCTTCTTGGATGACCATGAAATAAGCTTTGAACCTGCAAAGGTAAGATAACCTGAAGTGCTCCTTCTATCTTCCTTGGAGCCAGCCCAATCTGCATCAGAAAATAGCTTCAAACCTAAATCAGATACATAAGGATAATAAAGTCCTTCATTTATGGTTCCTTTGAGATACTTGAGAATCCTTTTGGCAGCATCCATATGTGGTTTCCTTGGTGTGTGCATAAATTGACTTAGCACACTCACACTGTAACATATATCTACTCTTGTCAATGTGGCATAGTTGAGACTACCCACTAGACTTTGATATGATGTGATGTCCTCTATCAGTTCACCTTCATGTGAACTCAATTTGTGATTGACCTCCATTGGAGTTCCTGCAATCTTACAATCTTGCATCTTGAATTTTGCCAACATGTCCTTAATGTACTTCCTTTGAGTGAGAAACAAACCATGATCTTTGTAGACAACTTCCAAACCTAGGAAGTAGGTAATTGAACCCAAATCACTTATCTTGAACTCTTCTCTCATCTGATCTTTGATCTTCTTCATACCATCTGCATCATTTCCTGTCAATATAATATCATCTACATATACACATAGGTAGATGACCTCGGAATTACTCTTTTTAATACAGAGTGAAGGATCTGCCTTGCTTGGTTGAAAGCCTTTGTCTTGCAAGAATGAAACAAGCCTGAAATTCCAAGCTCTTGGAGCTTGCTTGAGACCATACAATGCTTTGTTAAGTTTACACACATAATCAGGATAAACTTGGTTCTCAAAACCAAGTGGTTGTGCCATATATACCTCTTCTGTTATCCAACCATTCAAAAATGCATTCTTTACATCTAGTTGAAGTATCTTCCAATTCTTGGAAGAGGCAATACTAAGCAAAACCCTAATAGTAGGCATCTTTGCCACAGGAGAGAAAGTCTCCTCATAATCAATTCCCTGAGTTTGTGCAAAGCCTTTTGCTACAAGCCTTGCCTTATACCTGTTAATTGAACCATCAGAATTCTTCTTGAGTTTATAGACCCATCTTGAGCCTATTACCTTCATGGATGAAGTCTTGGGCACCAAATCCGAAGTGTTGTTTTCCTCAAGTGCTTCAATCTCTTCCTTCATTGCATGCTTCCATTCTGATTTTGCTTTGGCCTCTTCAAATGATGATGGCTCCTCTTGGTTTATATCCTGTGCTATGTAGATAGAGTGTTTAGTTACTAATGAGGTGTCAAACCCATACCTTTCTGGTTTTTTCTTTTCCCTCATAGATCTTCTTAGGTCATGATGTGATGATTCTGCCTCATGTCCAAGTTCCTGCAATTTTGCTTTACCTTTAGACTTCCATGCTTTGATCTTTTCCATGTGAGATTCTTCATCATCCTCTTAGGTGTCTTGTTCTTCAATCTTTGATTGTTCTCTACCAAGCTTTGGAAAATCTTCTTCAAGTTCATATGGTAAATTGATCTTCCTGCTTGAATCTTCATACCATGAATTGTTCTCATCAAAAACTACATCTCTGCTTACCAAGAATCCTTTGTTGGTAGGGTTGTATAACCTGTAGCCCTTTTGATTGTTGTCATATCCAATAAATACACACCTTTCTACCTTTGGATCCATCTTGCCTCTAACCTGTGAAGGAACATGAGCAAAAGCAATACATCCAAAAATTTTACAATGATCTAAGCTTGGTCTTCTTCCATTCCAAGCCTCATATGGAGTCATCCCATCAAGGGATTTTGAAGGCAACCTGTTAATCAAGTAAGTGGCTGTAGATACAGCCTCAGCCCATAAATAATTAGGTAAATGCTTTTCATTTAACATAGACCTTGCAGCTTCAACAATTGTCCTATTCCTCCTTTCTGCCACTCCATTTTGCTCAGGAGTGTACCTTGTAGTTACCTCTCTTTTGATTCCTCTTTCTTGAAGAAAAGAATCAAACTCATGGGAGAAGTATTCTCCCCCTCCATCTGACCTTAGCCTTTTTAGTGATTTACCTGTTTGATTCTCCACAAGAGCCAAATATCTTTTGAAACATGAAAAAACTTCATCTTTGTATTTCATAAAGAATAGGATAGTCCATCTGCTGCAATCATCAATAAAGGAAACATAATACCTTGATCCAGATATTGAAGCTTCCTTGCTAGGTCCCCATACATCTGTATGAACCAACTCCAAGAGATCTCCATGCATATAACCTTTCTTCATGAATGGTAACCTGTGAGACTTTCCAAATTGACATGCACTACACTTATAAATCATATGTTGTTTTGACAAGTTAGGGAGTCCAAGTACACTTTGGTCCCTGCAGATTTGCTTTAATGACCTTTCACCAATATGTGCTAACCTTTTGTGCCATACTTCCAATTCTGTGAGTGTCTGACTACCATAATTAAAGAGAGCAATGTTTCTAGTGTCCTGTAATTCAAATGTGAACAATCTACCTGTCTTTTCACCTTTTGCAATTCTTCTGAATCCTTGACTTGGATCTTCAACAAATGCTCCTCCTTTTGTGAACCTGACTTGCAACCCTTTCTCTACTATCTGCCCAACACTTATCAAATTCTTTGTAATGGTAGGGACATAGAGTACCTTACTGAGTAGGTTGATGTTTCCATCAGGTGCTTTGACATTGCCTATTTTCTCCACAGGATGTTTTGTATCATCTCCTGTTTGTACCTCATGCTTATTCCTTGGATCTTCTAAATCTGATAGGAGTGCCACATTTCCTGCCACATGATTTGAACAACCTGAATCTATGTAGAAAACATGCTCATCAGATTTACCTTTTGGCATAGCCATGTTCATGATCAATAATGAATCCTCTTTGTTTGAGTCTTCTGTGTAGTTATTGTAGTCTCTCCTTCCTTTGTAGCCTCCTTGATAGTTTGAATGATTGTAGTTGTTGTAGTTGCCATGGTAGTTGTTGAACCTTCCTCTTGAGTAGCCATAACTTCCACTATTGTATCCTCTGCCTCTTTGATTCCTGGAATTCCTAAAGCAATTTTCAGTTGTATGATTAGTTAATCCACAAATGGAACATGAGTTGGAGTCTTGGGATCTCCCCCTGCCTTGTCTACCTCCTCTTCCTCTACCTCTGCCATGTCTTCCTCTACCTGCATAGTTAGCTTGATATGTACCTGCTTCATCATCCACTTTCTTTGCCTTTCCTTTGTTATCTTTAGACTTGCTTTTATTCGTGTATAAAGCTGAAGATTGATTACCTTTAGAGCTTTCTCCATTTTTGATAAGCTTTGCCTCTTGAGTAAGTAGTTGTCCAATGAGTGTGTTGAAATCAGGTACATGCATGTCCATGTACAAATCCATAGCTGTGGTGAATGCTTCCCACTTGTCATCTGCCTTCAAGCCATTGATGACATGCCTTACAATTTGCTCTTCATCTATTACCTCTCCAATGCTTCCCAACTGATCCGCTATGTCCTTGAGCTTTGTGACAAAATCAGTCACATTTTGTTTGGGAGCCTTCTTGAGAGTTGTGAAATCCAGCCATAGTTGATGCTTCCTAGCTTTGGTACTTGAAGAGAAGAAGGCTTCAAGTGCATCCCACACTTCCTGAGATGTCTTACAACTTCTAATGTGAGGCAACAAAAAATCTGAGATAGAGTTGAGGAGATAAGACCTTGCAAGTGCATCCTTGGAGCACCATGTGCTCAATCTTTCTTGTTCTTCTTGTGTTGGTTGACTTTTGTTCCTGAAACTTGGCATAACTTCATCTCCAGCCACATAACCATATAAAATTCTACCTTGGAGATAGGCTTCCATTCTTAATGACCAAGCTGAGTAGTTACCTCTGTCCAATTTGTCAATTGATGAAGGAAATCCATCTGCCATGTTGTCCAACCTTGCTCTGATACCACTGTGAAGAGATGAATAGGTATGTGCTTGAAGATGAAGAGGTGTTGCAAAATCCTTGATCTACACCAATCAATTGAACTTCAGGAGTATATGGTGGGCCCTTTTAGCTTGCCAATGGATGTATTAGACACCCTATGTACCTTGGAGGATCACTCTAAAAAAGATAGATCAAAACAGATAAGTTGGAGTTAGCTCAGAGGTGAAAACTTGCTATTCTTGGTTCATACACCTGTCCAGTGTTTGACATAATTCTCTGAGCACAGCAGCAATTAGCTTAATTCCTCTTGGGGAAGTCTAGGTAACTTAAAGAGCTAACTTTAAAGAGTAATCGCATAAAAAATAATAAACCACACACTGAGAATGAGTTTTAACAAGTGATGACATCATCCCGATTTTCACGGGCTGCTATAGTTTGAAACCAGTGAGTAGAAAAATCAACATAACTCAAAATCTTGGAATCCAATGATTATGAACATTTGTACGGTTATACTAGACAGTAAGCGGAATCCAACAAGCTTTAAATCACTGAATTTGGATAAGTAACCACTGAGAAATAGCTCTGACAAGATGAGTGAAAAAGTCGGGTACCTGACAGAGAAGTGAAGATGAACAGACCCTGTTGACTTCAAATGAACATAACTGAAGATGGCAACATCCAAATGACATAAAATTTGTGAGCATATAGTAGACTTATAGAGCTAACTTTACCAAGTTAAATCATTGAAAATGATGCACCAAGCTCAGAGAAAACATCTCTGCAAGCTGACTGAGAAAACTGAGAGTAATGGCAGTGAGTAGTACACTTCACAAGAACATCGAAAGATGAACTCAAATAATCATGAAAATGAAAGTATATTGCTTGTACAATACAATGACTTACTGATACATATGTGTGCCTTGTAATCACACCTTGATATGGCATAAAGCTCAGCTCTTGGAGGTCTTCACATAGGTCTCTCTAACCGCGACTAAAACTGCCATCTATTTATAGTTGAGTTTGGGAGGCTAACTTCCCTCAATCACTCTCCAATCAATCAATGATTGATTTGATTCTCTACCTACCACAAATCACGAATTCGTGGCTCCTCTTTCCATTCTTGATCAAGTGGACTCAACCACTTAAGATTCTCTTACTTTTACATTAAGTAAACTCTTCAAAAGTTACAAGAGGTAGTTCACAAGTGAACTTTACATAGTCTTAATTTTAAGGCTTTTTCTATGACTTTGTAGGACTCAAGCCAATACTTAGGCTTGTCATAGACTTGCTCCAACAGGGCCAAGACTGGATCTATGATCATGCAGTCAACCTCAACCTAAGAAGTGGACTTCTTCAGGCTTGGGTAGGCCAAAGCCGCCTTACGATTGAATTAGAAAATCAAGCACTCAAACCATTAGAACAGGCACCAACTCCTGGTCCCTCCAGGAACCCACATGAAGATAATGTTATTCTTGTCCAAAGTTCTATGGTGCAGAGGATTGTCACTCTTGCCAAAGGTACAGAAGTCAAGGAGGAACTCCCATCTGTCCTAGAGAAGAATCTAAAGGGGAAGGCTTAGCAACACCCGACACCGAGGAGACCGATGAACAAGAAGCATGAGCACCAACTTCGGCAGTATGAAGTGCCTCGTGGCATGAAACAGATATGGATACGCAAGGGGGAAAAAATCACGGCTCCAAAGACAGGGTCTCAAAGAGCATCAAGCAAGCCACACTATTAAGGACTAAAACGAAGGACAGCCCTAGTCAACACTCTAGGCATACCATGTCTATTTGGGTCCCTAAGCGGTCAATGAAGGCTACCCCTAATGCTAGACAGATATGGGTGCCCAAGGCTTGCTTACGAGCCCAAATAGCTCCAACTCTAGTCACTAGGATAATTCAACACTCACAAGTCCTCTTGGCAAACAACTCAGGAACTCTACTTACATCCCACACTAACACGCACTCGATCAAACCTAGGAATGTTTGGAAATGGGTACCCAAAAGGTCCCAAATCTAGCACAATCTAGTCCATAAACCGTTAACCGTCATCAACTCAAGGAGCCACGAATCCTCAAGCAAAGTCTGGAGAATTAAACCCTGTATCAAACCCCAGACCCAATTTTGTAAATCCATCCACTCTGAAGTAGATGCATTCGGAGTACCTTGCATATCCAAAGTATGCATCTAGAATGACACTAACCACTAACCACCACTCACATCTATCACAAACACTTCACCTCTAACCACTAACCATCTCGATTGTCATGTTAGTATTGTGAAGGGAACACTATTACATCATGTTTCCTATGCAACACTAATGTGCCTCTCTTCTGCTAGCAGATAAGCATCAACTGCTGCAAGGAGTCTCATGGCAACAGCAGCAGGAACAAGCTCCCAGGCAGGCACTAGCACTCAAAGTAATTGGGATACCATGCCTGTGGAAGCTCCACTCACAGCAAGGCCTGAAGAGCTTTTGAATGTGAGAAGAATTCCTATCTCGGATCCTCCAAGTGGCCTAACAGAAAGAGTGAAGGGGCATTCTCATTGGTTCAATGAGATGCCAGGAGATTTGGGAGATGCGGACCACATATGGGAGTCCAAGTTGGAATTCGGAGGAGTATGGTGGACATTTCAATTCTTCTCGAGAGAATTTGAAACATTACAGAATACAGCTCCTCTTCAAGATATTTGGTTGAAAGCGATTATTTTAGTGCAGCTTTACCTAAACCTGATTTTATTTGGTGCTACTACTTGATTGCCACACTGAAGCGATAGGAGATAAAGATCATTCAGGCACATTCCTGGTGCCCTCTCTATCAAACCATGCGGAAATGAAGAAGTTTGAGTTGAATATTACTTTAATCAGGGAAGCCCTTCAGATGTATGGCACCCACATACCTTCCGATCGAGATCCTTTGATACCGGAGTCTATGAAGAACAATAAAATCAAGAAGTTGAAAGAAATGTGTGCCCTCACCCCCAACATCGCCATACCATTACGGATGTGCCTTCAACACTTCGCATTTCGAGCGCAAGACCGGTTCACCCAACCTCATAAGAAAATTTGGTATGGATTATACCTAGCAGAGACTGGGAGCTTACCAATTAAAATGCCCGTGTGGATCCTGGACCAGTTATATGAAGCAGGCAAACGAGGCGTGAGGAAGCCTACCTTGAATGGTTGCTATGCAATTACAAGAATTATCTACAGATGCCTTGCCTATGATGTGCCGATCGCAAGGGCCCTTAAGTACTCACAATTGGAATTCTTCAAGGGGCGGAAGTCAGGGGTTCAACCCGCAAAAAGAATGCGTGGTTCGCTTTCACAGGTTCTAATCCCTCGTGAGGCCACCACAAAAGCTTCCCTCAAAGAAGAGGAACAAGTAGCCCCTTTCACTATCCATCTCCAAGGACCACAATCAGGGGGCATGGTACAGCCCACTCCATCAGCCCCTCCACTACCCACAGATGCTGAGTTTGCATCCATGGCTACTTTGGCAGAAGATACCTCTTTTGACTTTGAAAGTTTCTTGCAGACAGTCCACTTATCTGAGAGTGAATTCTTCTCAGACACGGACGGCCCCGAATCATCATCCCAGAGAGGACGGACACATAGTGAAACCCAAAGAGTGCATTGGGAAGATGAGGCACAACATACTCACGCGGAAGGCACACATGAACAAGAGGAGAGTGAGGAAGAAGCCCCCGCCTACACTGCACAACTCAAACGACTCTACAAAACGATCAAGCAAGTGCAGAAAAGGCATAAGTTGTCAGAGGAGGCAAATAGAGCACTAGTGAAACAGATGCTGCACGCGGAGAATGTAGACCCTCAATTTGTAGAATCATTGAACCTTTTAGCAGATACTTGCGGAATAGTGGAAGCCATGAGGACCATGGTATATCATAATACCCCTCAATATGACCAACGAAGGATCGATACAAGACCACGACGGGGAAAGATGATTCAGATGGAAGTCTCTACCTCACTCCCTACAAACACTCAGGAAGATGTTCACGTGGCAAGCCCATCCAATAGTGATGAACCAGATGTACATATCTAGATACCATCTCCACCATCACCTCCCATCCCCCTTAGAACCCCTCACCACTAGCCATCCTGAACAACCAGTATCCACCCATAGTGAACCCGTTCTACACACCACCATTTCTCCATCCTTCCCTTTACCTACATCCACCACTTCCAACCCATTTTCCGAACCCCAGATAGATCATCCCATCACCGATCATACCGTAATAGGTCACCCATCGTCTCTCCCACCTCTCGGACATCCACATGACCCTACCCAAACATTAACACACCCAATTCCCTTCACACATACTTTTCCTCTCTCCCAACCCCAACCCATTGGGCCACTCCTAACCTCCTCAGAGCCTACACAAGTCACCCTACCTCCGTTCTTGGCAAACCGGGAGCAAATTGAAAATTACAAGAGAAAATCCCATTCCCACCCCACCACCCCCACATTCACGGCAACCACTAACACACCACCCACCATTCCTGTGTTCACGATTCACACTTCACACACCATCACGTCCAATCCCATGGACATTTCACCATCCACAGGAGCACCCACCACCACATTTGTTCCAACATCCTCACATTTCACTTCACTCATAGGCACATCATCCACTTTTCCCTTCCCCATTTCCCAACCCTTTGCATTTTCCACCTCTACCCCTGCATCCACATCATTTAGTCATGCACTAGACACCATGTTCAAAGCGGCCACTCAACTTAAGCAAGAGTATAGATTACTGGAAGAAAATAACACAGGGCTGTGCAATCTCTCGGCTCAACTCCAGGCACGTGTCAATGCCTTGGAGCTAAGTAATACAGCACTACAACATGAAGTGATCACCCTCCAACAATCCCAGGTGGAGCTCGAAGCCAAACATACAGAGATGACTAGGGCAACGGAAGAACAACTCAGAGATCAGCTAGCCCGTAATGCTAGACTACAACAAAACATGGCTCTACTCCGACGCCACCTAGTGGCTGCACAAGAAGAAAACAGGAGATTACAACAACAAAATCAAGACAACCTCGAAGCCGCCATAGAAAATACTCCAGGGGCACCCATCGACCCTGCTAACTTCCGGGCCATCCCTTCAGAAAGCATACAACAAATATTGGAAACCTATGCCAACTTCTTAGAAGCACATGATCAGCTTGCCGACCAAGTCAAGGAATTAGAAAGATCCCAAGTGCCTACACCACACCCACTAAAACCTACAGAGATGGTCGATGCTGCTACTTCACCAGAACCTGAACCTTCAACGGCCAATGAGGTACTTGAGCTATGACAACAGATTGCAGAATTAAATATTAAGTTGCTACAATACGAACGACCCCCCTCTCCACCTGATCAACCAACAGAGGAGGAGGCCATAGCCATTCCAGTGGAGGAAACATTTGACGATACTTATGAGCCTCAACCTTTTCCAGGAGGCACAATCACTGATGAGGGACAAGACACATACGAGGAACCCCCTCCGGCGTGGATGAAACAGGTAGAAGAGATGGGGGTGACTCACGAAGAGCGTATCTCAACTCAGATGGTGGCTATGAAGACTATCGAGGAGACCATACTTCAATCGGAATATTTCAAGCACTTGGCTACCAGGCGACTAATAACCACCTCGGAATTACAATATAAACCATACTTTGTAGTGTTGGCAGACTACAACACTGAGATCAAACGCAAAACCAACAAGTACCCTACTTTTGCTACCCAGTTTGAACCTGAGGACATTCCAAAGGACGCCCACAAAGGGAACATATTCCAACCCACTTGGAGGCAAAAGTTACTGGAGACCTATCTGGAGATGCTACGAACATGGGATCACGCGCCCATGCACTTGAAGTATAACAATTGTTTTGGGCCAGTGCAACGATGGAGATCATGGAAGGCATTTGCCATAAAGGTTAAGAACAATGCCAATTGCAAAGAATGGCTCAATTCCCTGCCATTGCACCCCCAACAGGCACACCAACAGTTCAATACATGATATCTACCATCAGACATTGGATGCCACGCCTACACCCCATGCCAGATGTCGCCGCGCAGATGATGCTCAAAATTTTGGACATGATGCAAGTGGTGTTAAAGACTTTCCAAAATGTACGTAATAGCCAGCCTCCAATTATGGGCTTCATCAATGGTAACTATGATTTACTTTATGATATGAGCACGACCCTGAGTATCCGTGTTGCTTACGCGTGGCATGCACGAATAAGATATCTCCCTGCTTGTTACAAACAAACTTTTGATGACATGTTCACCACGGGGTTCTGGGAAGCACACTCAGAAGTATTTGCACCATGCCCAACTCATCTGCTCTAGTTATTCGCTTGCGAACAAACAATGCATTCAGAACTCTACACCACGCCACAACCTGATATGCCTGGCGCAGTTAATTGGGACGCCCTGCAAAGAGATTTGGTCAGGGGACTACGCATCAAAGAACAAGAATTGGCAACCGACCTACTGCAGTAGTACATTGATCAAACCGTGCAGCAGAGGTCTGTCAGAGGCGACAGACGCTAGGGGGGGGAGAGTGTTGGCATCGTATGGGAAGAAGCAAATACGGGTATGCATGCGGATCTAGCACTAAGGCAACCCTTTGAATTTTTTCCAAACCTTACATCATGTTAAAAGTGATTCTCATCACTAAAAACCCTTGTAAATACCGTTTCACCTTTTTGTAGCTCCATTTTGTAAAAGCCGAGGAGTCCTCGAGCTTGAGGAGCCTTAGAAGTAAGTGCCTATCAATTTTCATATTTTTTAGACCTCCTTTGAGCCCTCAAATAAGCCCTGGAACCTAATTTTTAACTAGGTCGGACACTAGATCTGGAATGGGCCAAAGCTAGTAAAAAACTATAAAAAGAGTTAGAGAGCTCATTTTGGGGCTAGCTTCTTGTAGTTTTGAGCTTGTATGAGAACTTGGTTATAATAGAAGTGATTCCATTGTCTTACTCTCTTTGTTCTTACCGTGTGTGCACGTGTGTGTGTATGTGTGTGCATGTTGGTGTGCTTCTCACTCACACATTTGTGCCTTCACTTGCTCGAGGTCTTCACACCATCCTCATGTCTTCTCGGATTGACATTAAAGGAGGCGCTACTCATCACTGAGTGACAATGGAAGACACGAAATCTTCACATTGTGGCAAGAAGCCTATACCATCAAGATTCTAGTGGACTACTTTTGAGGTGTGTAGAAGAGGAAGAACAAGAGACATGGTTAAAGCATGCCCACACAAATCAATGGAGAAAACATAGGTGTCAGTGGTACACTACAGGAGCTCAAAAGGCAGGGAGAGTATTGGCCAGATATGCAAAAAGATGTGCATTCTCACGTAACGAATAGTCCAACGTGTCAATAGAAACTGCCTGAAGAGAACTCCATCCTATGCTATTCTACTGTGGCACCTAGATAGTGTCTATTATTAGTGAGTTTTTTGAAAACCCATGAGTATCCTAAAGGAGCGAGCTTAGCAAGAAAGCAGACATTGGAGGAGCAAAGTAAAGATTATGTGCTCATTTTAAGTCAACTGTTTAAAGGTGGATGGGATAATCAATTAAGATTGTGTGTACATGATGATGAGTATATCCCTGCCTTAGAGATGCCCCATACAGGAGCTGTAGGAGGTCATTTTTTAGCCGAAAAAACTACAAAAATGATTCTCTTTGTTGGATTATGGTGGCCAACCTTACATCAAGATGTGGCAATGTATGTTCAGATGTGCGATGTGTGCCAACAAACAAAATATCCCATCAAAAGAGATGAAATGCCACTATGATCTATGATTAGTGCTAGAGCTTTCACTAAGTGGGGTATAGATTTTGTCGGACCAATTAACCCACCTGTGAAAGGCTCTCATTTTGAATACATAATAGTGGCTACTGACTATTTAACCAAATGGGTAGAAGCAAAGGCAACAAAGAAAAACAATGCAAGAACCACTGCCAAGTTTCTATTTGAAAGCATATTTACAAGATTTGGATTACCAATTGAAATTGTGAGTGATTGAGGTACGCACTTCATTAATGAAGTGATAGAAACATTGATTAACGAGTTCTTAGTAATTCATAAGAAGTCGGCCCCATATCACCCACAAGCGAATGGATAGACAAAGAGTTCCAATAAGGTGTCATGTACAGTTTTGATGAAAATTGTAAATAAGGGACGATTAGATTGAGACAAACAACTACACCATGCTTTATGGGCTTTTAGAGTTGCCTACAAGACTACCATTGGTATGACACCATTCAATCTACTATATGGCCAAAATGCAATTTTTCCAATTGATTTCTTGATTCCTACTCTTGGAGTAGCTAAGAAGTATCACTACAACAGATCGGTTGTATACTGAGGTTTTTACCGAGGGAAATGAACGCGCATATTTTTGCCCCGACGTCAGTGTAGGTGTCGGTATGTGCGTCGGTATTAAAGTGCCGGTATGGGCGCCGGTATGGGCATCAATATAAGCGTCAGTATATACGTCGGCATAAATATCGATAATACCGACGCCCATACCAGTGCCTCTGTTGGTGTACCGTCACGTATATCGACGCCCGCTGGGTGTACCGACGCTTATTCTGATGGCGTTACTAGGAGTACACCTACACTTATACTGACGACCATATCTGCAAAAAATCTTTTGGGCAGAGTGTGTTGTCTTTTGCTACAACAACATTACCATGATGTTGCTTGGCAAAAGAAAATACACTCTGCCCAAAAAAAACCGAGTACATGTGATGTGTACTCTAATGTCAACCGAAATATGATTTCATAAAACAGAATATTATTGGACACAAAAGAGATAATCATAATGAATCATGAACCATGAACCATGAACCATGTACAAAAAGAGTTATATATTTCATAAATGCAGCATGTACAAGAGTGTGGCAAACCACTGTCATATATGACGCTTTTACAAAATGTGGCAAAGCATTGCATTGCCCTATAAAAATCAAATACAAAATTTTGGTGTGCCACTGCCATACACATGCAAACAAACATTCCATATCAACAGTCCTGCAACAAAGAACATTAATAAAATGAGATAAATTCACATGAAATTTACAAACAACAAGTAAAAACCAAGTTTATAAATTAATCACCTCATCGCAAACGCTCCCATGAAACCACTGCACCGCGTCCCTCCAAGTCCTCCAATAGTGCAGTCAATCCATGATGATATCCATAAGCCTCCTCCATTCGTGTTGGAGGACGACCCATTGCCAACTCCTGCAACAAATATACAAAACATTAGAGGAACATACATAAGAAGCTTAACACAAACAAATTCAATAAATCAAATGGTACTTACAAACTCATGATGCATCGTGTCATATATCTGCCGCTGCCCAAATGACGATCCAACCGTATCTAAACATGTGGGTCAGGAGTCTGCTGTTGCTCGTCGCGAATCATATCCCACTCCTCAGCATCTAACCATACAGGCTTTGGTAAGCCTGCTCTGAAAGCATCACGAGCCTTGGATCGTCGATGGGACATAACTTCACTTGCGGTGTGCAAAATCCACTCTGAACTAACAAGAGGCTATCCATCGGCTAGTCGGAACTCTTGATAAATCATTTGTGTGATATAATTCTTCAGATCTTTATCTTGTTCACTCCATTTCAACATGATAGAGTGTCCAAATTGTATGGAGCAAAGCTATCGTATACGTGCACGCATTGCTTTGCCAACAGCATCCATCACCGGAGCTCCATCTCGGATACTATACACCTTGGAGTCATCATGGTCATGAGCACCCCAAGGTGTACGTGGTGTTGTGGTGTACCGCGTGGCGTACCTACATCTGAGGTACTCATCCTAGGAGTAGAAGCGGGTGACACAACGTCCGTCGCAGTGCCTCCACAATAGCCGCCTCCTCTAGGCCTACCTGTAGATCCACTCCTAGAACCTCCTGCTCCAAAGCGTGACCTCGACCTACGAGACGAGCCAGAACCTGTATCGCGCTGAGGTATCGAACGCACATGTCTACTACTAGAGCCAGTAGGGGATGCTGAAAAGATGGTCGTGGTGGAGTCATAAAGCTAGGAGACATACCTTTGGCGGGAGTCGCAACACCCCCAAGAGTGACACCGGCAGGAGTGACACCGATAGGAGTGACACCGACAGGAGTGACACGGGTGGGAGTGAGGCCGACAGGAGTGAGGCCAGCAAGAGTGAGGCGGCGAGGAGTGAGGCCGGGAGGAGTGCTACCACGAGCATCCAATACTGTGATGCAGCAGCCATATATACGGGAGGTACCTGAGAGATGAACTCTAAGAACTTCTCCTCTGTCATGGAATGTGGATTGACTGTAGGACTCTCTCCCATCGTGCTCTGTAACAAAAGAACTCAAATACTTAGCATGTGATAATAAAGGTAATATAGAGAAATGGTAGTGTACAAAAAAACCTAGCAAAAAAAAAAACAAAAATTAGTATGTACAAGTGTTTGATTCAAAAATCCTCTAGCCTAGCATCCTCTTGGAGATCCGATGCACCGCAAATATCTATCTCTATATTGATGAGTTCTAAATCGCTTGCTATGCTCGTTTCTTCCTCATCATCATCCTATATTTCGTCTTCTTCAATGACCTCTTCTTCTTGAACAATGATCTCTTCCTCCTCGACTATCGAATGAATCTCTGAGTCCACTACAAATGGACTTTCTTCTACATCTATGTTCTCAGAAATTTGTCTACTACGTGGGGTGACTTGTAAAATAAATAGCCACTCTGGTTCTTTTGAATCTGGTATAAAAACAATTTTCTCACAGTGTTCAGGAAGTACAAATGTATCCCTTTCATCCGTCCATAATTTTGTGGAGTCGACTTGAAGCAAACCGCTTTTATCTTGCCTCACTGTTGCGTTTCTTCCAGAGGTGATTACTTTGAACCATTTCACATAAAAAACAAAGTAATCAAACTTCCTAAAAGATAGTTTCAAGATATCTTGAATCACACCACAATAATCTAGCTGGCCTTCTTGAGCATTATCATCTCTTGCACTCGCCCTATGTTTTTGCAAAAAGTTCACTATCACCCCACTATCAAAAGTAGACCTATTTTTATCGATTCGTATGATCCGAAAGTGTTGTCCATGAGACCATAGTGCACCGTATTATAATTTAGTATACTCCCAATCACATCCCTTTGCGAGTTCTTTTTACTCTTCAGAGCATCAGAGTCAGCAGGCACTCACATTACACCATCTGTAGACCTACTCTTTGTATGCCATGACATTAACTCAGCTATAGATTTGCATTTAAACATGTTCTTAATTTGTGGAATGATAGGAAAGTGGCGAAGAACCTTTGCGGGGATTGGTTTTCCTACAAGGTCTTCTCTAAATCTATTTGCTCCATACTTTGGACATACGTGGAGATGCTCATACTCATTCCGAAAGAGGATGCAATCATTCGGACAAGCATGAATCTTAGTATAATCCACTCCAATGGACTGTAAAAGTTTTTTTGCATCTCCACGTGCTGGAGACATTTCATTGCCCTCTGGCAAAAATTGATCTTTAAGAAGCCTACAATAAGCAATTAAAATGATATTAGTAAATAAAGTTATTTTGATACAACAATGAAATTTTATTTCAAATCCACTTACCTGAACAATTTAGTGACACTACTATCTGACCATCCATAATTGGATTGCAGATTGAGCATCACGAGTGATGCACGTAGTACAGATATCTTTGCTCCATTGTAAAGTGGTAAACGAGCTAGTCTTCACATGTTTTCGTATTCTTCATCGACTTCTGATTGTGGAAATTCTGTTGTGCCCATGAAACTATCGACATCTTCTCTACCATCATGATCTTCGTCCATATCATAAAATGCTTCGATCATCTCTTCCATACGTTCATTCCATGTAATGCTATTAGTACTTGCTTGTATGTCTAACTCCTTTTTTGTTCTCTTTTGTCCACGAGAGGTTACCGGTGCAATGTCATTTGGGTCCATCTGCTCACCTGGGGGACCATGCGAATGGTAGTGTAGGTTTTCTAGTCAGCTTTTATCAAAGGATCCATACTCTCTAACATGTGCAGTACAAATCCATCGTTTTCGATAAATTTGATACTTGCACTCAGTGCAAGGACATGCCATTCTCTCCTCCGGATCCAAAACCAGCCATCTGATACAATATGGACATTTTGGAACATTTGATTTTTTTATTAAACCTAAAAATCATACTCATAAAGACTTAAACCTGAAATACTAAAACCTAAATACCTAAACACCTAAAAAAACCTAAAACGCTAATCCTAAAATCCTAATACTAAAGACCTATATATGTGTGTATGTGTTATATGTATTATATATATATATATTATATATGTCTATTGCTTATATAATTAATTAACTAATTTAAAACACTAGTTGTTTTTATATTTATTTATCTATATAATTATCCTATTTGATATATTTATTTATATATATATTCAGTTTTTTTTCTTAATTAATCCTACTTTTATATATTTAATTAAATTTTTTAAAACACTAGTTCTTTTTATATTTATTTATCTATATAACTATCCTATTCTATATATATATATATTTATTTATATATTCAGATTTTTTTTCTTAATTTTTTTTTATATTTTCTGTTTATATAAATTTAATTGAGTTATATGTATGCCTAAACCTTAAAACTCTAAAACCGTAATCTGAAAGGCCTATATGTATGCATGTGTATATACATGTATATATGTATTATATGTGTATGTGTATGTGTGTATATATGTTATGCAGGTGTTAAAACCCTAAAATCCTAAAACCCTAAAATATCTGAAAGACCTAGACCTAAAACATGTTTTATGTGTATGCATGTGTATATACATGTATATATGTATTATATGTGTATGTGTATGTGTGTATATATGTTATGTAGGTGTTAAAACCCTAAAATCCTAATCAGAAAGACCTAGACCTAAAACATGTATATATGTGTATGCATGTGTATATATATATGTGTATGTGTATATATATGTGTATATAGATAGGTGTATAAGTAAATGTGTGTATGTGTATATATATTTACTCTGATTAAAATGATTAAAATTAAACCTATTTTTATAAATTTAATCATATATATTTATTTTTTATTTATTTAGAACACTAGTTCTTATCATATTTATTTATCTATATAATTATCCTATTTTATATATATATTTATTTATATATTCATATTTTTTCTTAATTAATCCTATTTTTATATATTTAATTATATATATTTAATTATATATATTTAATTAAATTATTTAAAATACTAATTCTTTTTTTATTTATCTATATAATTATCCTATTTTATATATATATTTATTTATATATTCAGATTTTTTTTAATTTTTTTCTATATTTTCTCTTTATATAAATTTAATTGAGTTATATGTATGCCTAAACCCTAAAACCCTAATCTTA
This sequence comes from Ceratopteris richardii, assembly GCA_020310875.1. Taxonomy (NCBI): domain Eukaryota; kingdom Viridiplantae; phylum Streptophyta; class Polypodiopsida; order Polypodiales; family Pteridaceae; genus Ceratopteris; species Ceratopteris richardii. The sequence goes on from CM035439.1 coordinate 71,671,045, forward strand.
AAGATCTAGACCTAAAATATGTATACTTTTGTATGCATGTGTATATACATGTATACATGTATTATATGTGTATGTGTATGTGTGTATATATGTTATGTAGGTGTTAAAACCCTAAAACCCTAATAAAAAAGACCTAGAATTAAACCTGAAATACTAAAACCTAAAGAGTTAAACCTGAAATACTAAAACCTAAATACTTAAACACCTAAAAAAACCTAAAACCCTAATCCTATTTTATATATATGTTTATTTATATATTCAGATTTTTTTCTTATTTTTTTCTATATTTTCTCTTTATATAAATGTAATTGAATTATATGTATGCCTAAACTCTAAAGCCTTAATCTTAAAGATCTAGACCTAAAATATGTATATTTTTGTATGCATGTGTATATACATGTATATATATTATATGTGTATGTGTATGTGTGCATATATGTTATGCATGTGTAAAAACCCTAAAACACTAATCGGAAAGACCTAGACCTAAAACATGTGTGTATGTGTATGCATGTGTATATATATGTGTATGTGTATGCATGTGTATATATATGTGTATGTGTATATATATGTGTATAAGTATATGTGTATGTATGTGTAAATAGCCTAAAAACCTTAATCCTATTTTTATATATTTGATGTAAAAAAAAACTTTAAAATCAAAATTTTATATATTTAATTATATATATTTAGTGTGTGTGAATGTATGCATGTGTGTATATGTGTATGTGTGTCTATGTATGCATGTGTGAGTATATGTGTATGTGTGTGTATGTATGCATTCATGTGTGTGTGTGTGTGTGTGCATGCATGTGTGTATGTATGTATGTATGTATGTGTATGAATGTGTGTGTGAGTGTATGCATGCATGTGTGTGTATGTATGCATGCATGTGTGTATATGTGTGTATGTATGCATGTGTGTACATATGTGTGTGTATGTATGCATGTGTGTACATGTGTGTGTGTGTATGTATGCATGTGTGTATATGTGTATGTGTGTGTATGTATGCATGCATGTGTGTATATATGTATGTGTGTGTATGTATGCGTGCATGTGTGTATATGTGTGTATGCATATGTGTATATGTGTGTGTGTATGTATGTGTGTATGCATGTGTGTGTATATATGCATGTGTGTATATGTGTATATGTGTATATGTGTGTATGCATGCATGTGTGTATATGTGTGTGTATGTATGCATGCATGTGTGTATGTATGTGTGTGTATGTATGTGTGTGTGTATGTATGTGTGTATATGTGTGTGTATGTATGTGTGTATATGTGTGTGTATGTATGTGTGTATGCATGTGTGCGTGTATGTGTATGTATGCATATGTGTATATATGTGTGTATATGTATATGTGTATGCATGTGTGTGTATGTATGTGTGTATGCATGTGTGTGTATGTATGCATGTGTGTATATTTGTATGTGTTTGTATGCATGCATGTGTGTGTATGTAAGCATGCATGTGTGTATATGTGTGTGTATGTAAGCATGCATGTGTGTACATGTCATGGAGTACCCCTAAGGGAGGTGTGAACCACCTCTAAGTTTATTATTAGGTGGGCTCACACATGAGGGCCATGTGGCACCCATGTGTGAAGCCATGTGGGGGGATGACTCACAATTATGAAGAGAGAGAGAGAGAGAGTAACTAATTAGCATTACGAGGCTGGGCGGATATTCGAACTGGTGTATCTCCGTGCTCGCGCGCATCTCAGAAGAGATTCTCCTCGAGTTCTGAGCTTGGAGAGCTTCCCCAAAAGTGAGGGGACTCATCGGGACACGACAGGCAATCCAACATTGGTATCAGAGCCCAGGCGACGGGCGGCCAGAGGACAGCTGACGCGAACGGTCAGACGGTCAACAAGACAGACGACCGGAGTATACAGCAGAGCGCAGCGGCTGAGAGGACCAAGTCCCTCCTCCCCTCCTCAAGGATGAAGGGTATGCCCTCTTAGCCTCATATATATGCCCATATCCTTGCTGTATGCACCCGCATATGGGATTATATACCTTCAGCTCGCTGCTTCACGAAGATGCCCATCTCAGAGAATAACAAAAGTTAGTTTTGGAGTCGATTTTTCGAAGTTTTTCCTAATTTTCGGGAGATGGAAAGCATATGATGAGCCAAGTATTTTGTAAAAATCATAATGTATACATGTATTATGGGTTGTGGAGATGGGGTAAGGGTTTTGGATTGATTCAAAAAGCTTCAGTCACTCAGTTTTGAGCTTCTCAAAGTCATCCCTTTATGAAGATGAACCTTTTTGCTTCCCATCAGTGACATACCCGACTTCTCCGCACCATATCTTCTTCATACCATATCGGATTTCAAAAATCTTGGTCACGTTTTGAAGCTACATTTCTAAGCTTTGCTCAAAGACCATTGGTGTTGGATTTGGACGAGATTTGCCCCATCAAAATCTCTCTGCAGCGCTTCAGCAGGAACTAGGCGGCCACTCTCGAGCCTAGTTTTTCATCATCCGGACTCCAAATCCAATTTTTTCACTTGGGATAGTCTCAAATTCTTGAAGTACAGGTGCTGGGCAACAATTTGTGGACTGGCGAGGATCGGAATATCTCTGAAATTATTCAGTTGCACTCAGTTTGCCCGTTTGAGGCTTTTCCTACACACTTTTGGTGTTCTTTTGGATGGTTTATGGTGTCTAGAACCTCCCCGGACCAAGCGGACATTTCCAATTTTCTTTTGGGACTGGCGAGGATTCAAAATCAGCGGCTTGAAGCATCTAGGACCACTTGGATTATGCTTCAGCAACTCTACTTTGTATCAGGGAAGTGCTCTTGTGTTATATTTCTCTTCTTCTTGCATATTTAAACTTCACTTCCATTCATTTTCATACACTCTAGTTAGCAAACGGGGGAAGGGTACTCAAATATGGAAAGTAAGGGCAAACAACTAGTTGAGACCACTTCTCCACCTAGAGAGCAACTAGAGGATCTTGATGCTAGGATGGAAGAAGTAGAGTTAGGGCAAGAAATAGAAGAGAATTTAGAAGAAAAAGAGCCTTCACAGCAAGAGTATACTTACGAAGAGCTTATAGATGAATTTGTCACTCGTGACCAATTCATTGATTTGAAAGAGCAAACCCTTAAGTTAGAGAAATATTTGGGTAGCATTACATCTCTTATACAGCAGCTTAAGTCTCAAATGATCTCCCTTGAGACTAGTGTCACCTCTTTCCTAGCTAGGAAGGAAAGAGAGACTCCTACCATTCCTCTAGAGATTACTAGGAAAGAGACTTCTCTTCCTAGTAAGCACAAAGGAGAGAGCTCTAGGGAAGCTCCCCTCCTGAAAGACTTGAAGCCACCTACCTTCATGGGGTATGACCGAGACAGGAACAAGGATGCAATCTACACTTTTTTACAAAAGTGGCATGATTTGCATCAATTGAAAGGCACCCCACCTGAGTATCGTGTGCTAGAGGCGAGTCTCTCCCTCGGCCCGCGTGCTTATAAGTGGTGGATGAGTCTTAAGGAGGCGAACTCTATCCCTAGTGACTGGACTGAGTTTGAGACTCTTTTCCTAAAAGAGTTTCTTCCTGAGAACGAGGAGGAGAGGAATTGGGATGAGTGGGATAGGATTACTCAAAGAGGCAGGCCTCTTTCAGTTTATCTGTCCCACTATAGAGAGATCATTTTGAAGCTTAAGGGTCTAGATGATTTTCAGAAGACCAGAGGGTTTGTTAGGGGCTTGGATAAAGCCATAAAGAGGGAAGTCAGGAGGAATGCGCCTAAGACGTTTGAGGAGGCGATCAAATATGCACAGATATATGAGGACCATAACCGTCCTCAGTATACTCCTATGGAGACGGATCAGCCCCTTAAACCTCTTAGTACCACTAAATTTAAGAAAAAGTTGCCTTTTGGGAAAAACAAAGTTTTTATTAAAAAACAAAGATCACAAGGGCCTAAGCTATCCACAGACCAGTTTGAGAAGGCCAAAAGAGAGAATCTGTGTTTTAGGTGCCTATCCCCTAGCCATTCGCAGTGGAACTGTCCACTCAAGAAGGGGGAAGAAAAGAAAAAAGGACCAGAGTCTAGTACGGCTCCTGAAAGGGGCAAAAAGGCGGTCCACCTAGTGCAGACCCTTCCCATTCATGGCAGCTCTAGCTGCAAGGGAGTGGAGGTGATGCACGAGGATATAGAGCACACGTGTTGTTTGACTCAGTCATTGTGGTCACCGCAGTTTGGACCACATGACTTGGTCAAGCTACATGGTAGTGTATACGGGACCAGGGTGCGAGTCATGATAGATGACTCTGCCACTCATAACTTCATAAACTATGCTTTGGTCAAGAAATTGAAGATTCCCCAGCAGCCTAGTGCACATAAATACATTGTATCTATGATGCAAGGGCAAGATAAAAGAATATGGGATACTATGGTATCCAATTTGGAAGTCAAGATGCAGGACTATACAGATCATATGGACTTCCAAATTATGAACATGGAGAGGACAGACCTAGTTTTAGGAAGAGAGTGGCTATGGGGGTTGGGAGATACACTTAAACACAGCTATCAAAATAACACACTCGAGTTTGAAAAGAATGGAAGTAAAGTTTGTATTCAGGGAGAGAGAGATGTACCTAGTGCACCTCTCATCTCATCATTAGAGTTGTATAGTCTCTGTTATTCACAGCATGTACAGGACATGTTTTTATTGTATATTCATGATATAGAGCATTGTACAGACAGCTCATCTGATGTATATTTTCATGCTTTGAATGTAAATATGAACAGGACTTTCTACTATTCTTTTTTGCAAGAGTGTGTGGTTAAAAGTTTTAAGGATCTTATGTTTGAGTACAGAGATGTTTTTCCCACTGACTTACCTAGAGGGCTACCTCCTGAGAGAGGGGACATTGACCATGCCATAGAAGTTGTTACTAACACTAACCCTATTTGTAGACCACCTTATAGGCTTAGTGTTTCTCAGCATGAGGAGGTTGAGAAGCAATTGCAGGATTATTTAGATAAAGGCTTCATCAAACCTAGTAACTCACCATGGGCATCACCAATGCTCCTAGTTAAAAAGAAAGACGGCTCTATGAGACTATGTATAGATTATAGAGCACTTAATAAGGTAACTATCAAAAATAGATTTCCAATGCCTAGGTTGGAAGATCTATTTGATCAGTTACATCAAGCTAGGTATTTTACCAAGCTTGACCTTAGATCAGGATATCATCAAATCGGGATTAGGGCAGAGGATGTCCCTAAGACTGCATTTAGGACTAGATATGGGCACTATGAGTTTTTGGTGATGCCTTTTGGTCTCACCAATGCTCCTGCCACTTTCATGAAGCTCATGAATAGTGTTTTACGGCCTTATCTAGGACATTTTGTAGTAGACTTTTTGAATGACATTCTGATCTATAGTGCATCAGAAGAGGAGCACTTGGAACACTTGAGAAAAGTATTTCAAGTGCTAAGGGAAAATTCGCTCTTTGCTAAAGAGTCAAAGTGTGAATTTTTCAAGACAGAGGTTAGATACCTTGGGCATATAGTCTCCCAGGATGGAATCCAGATGGATCCTGAAAAAGTAAGGGCTATTATGGAATGGCCACATCCACGGAACCTGGAGGAGCTGCAGATCTTTCTAGGTTTATGTTGCTCTAGCACAATGGTAAGTACCACGTTAAGAAGCTTCACCTCCTTAATGTCAATCCGCGGAAGAGATAGGAGTGATATGAAGATCGTGAATGTGAGATGAAGTGAGAGTGAAGGTGAGAAGCATAGAAATGCACACACACATACACACACACTACGAAGAGACAAGGTAAGACACAATGGAAGGTTAGAAATCCACTCTATTGCTCAAGGACACTATTACAAGCTCAAAAGAACTCTAATCTCAAACAAGCTAACCTCAAAAATGAGCTCTCTAGCTCTTTTTATAGTTTCTAGACTAGTTTTGACCGGTTTCACATCTAGTGACCGGCATAGTTAAAAATTAGGTCCTAGATGCTATTTGGAAGGGTAAACGATGTCTAAAAATAACAAAAATTGATACGCTTGTTCTACCTAAGCTCCTCAAGCTCGAGGACTCCTCGGCTTGCACAAAATGGAGCTATGGATTACAAAATGGGGTTTTCTATGTTACATATGTTACAATAGTGATAAAAATCACTGTTGGAGGTTTTTGAAAAGTATTTTTAGAACATGATTCTTTGAAAAACGATTCGACTGGCTCCCTGCTCCGTCATTACATGCTTCCGTGTCGTCTGTGCCTCTGGCTGCTTCCAACACCCCCCTCCCTCTCGCTTCTGTCGTCCCTGACAGAACCTTGTTGTGAGGTCTGCCGGATATAGTTCTGTAGGAGGTCTTGAGCGAGGGTGTGCTCGGAGATACGAATGCCTCGGGCCAGATCTGCCTCGAGTTTCTCCCAGTCGATTGGTTGCGGTTCTTCCAGTGGCGGGAGCTGATAGTGTGTGGAATAGACCATTCGTTCACAGGCAAATAATTGTAATAAATGTGTAGGCCTGCTTATGAATACCTCTGAATGGTATTCCCAGAAGCCGGTTGTGAACATCTCTTCGAACGTCTGCTTGTAGCACGCCGGTAGGTACTTTATTCTGCAGTGCCAGGCATAACACACCCGTAACGATGGCGTTGTACTCATATCATATACCAGGTCAAAATTGCCATGCTCAAAGCCCGGGGTGTTGACATGGGGTGCCTTGACGCGTCGGAAGACTTTAAAAATCATTTGCATCATGTCAAAGATTTTGACAGTCATATGCGCCGCTATATCGTCCATATGCTTTAATCTAGGGATCCAGTGGTGAATTGTAGCCATCATGTAGCCAACAGTTGGTAACTCAATGGGCGGCTTAAAATAGGGGTAATTCAACCAGTCTTGGCACTGCTTATTGTTTTGTACCTTAATAGCAAAGGCAGTCCAGGAGCGGCGTCGTGGCACTGGTCCCCAACACGGGTTATACTTCAAATGCAAAGGTGCCTTTACCCATGTACTCATCATCTCTGGATACTGCTGTAGTAAATCTTTTCGCCACTCTGGTTGATAGATCCTTCCTTGTTGTGCATCTAGTGGCAAATCATCCGCCTCGAATTGAGTTGCATGCGATGGTTTCTTACCTGTCTCTTTCTCAATGGCTAACTGGTATTCGGCCATTAACATGAAATACGGTTTATACTGTAGCTCGTGCGCAGATATGTATTGTCGCGGGGCCAAATGAGCAAAGAATGGAGACTGTAATATCTTTTCTTCTATCATCGCCATGGCATGTAATTGTGCCTCTACTCTCGCTGAGTGCGTTGTTCCAAGTTCCTCAATAGTCTTCATCCACGCGGGGGTCGGAAGTTCGTACGTCATCTGACCTTCGGCCGTGACGCGTCCGCCTGGGATGGGTTGTGGCTCGTACGCTTCTTCAAATGTTTCCTCCACCGGGATGGTGACCGTTTCTTCCTCAGCTGGTAGCTCAGGTGGGGAATCTGGCCTTGGTGGTGCTTCATATACTGCAATCCTTGATTCAAGGTTCGATACCTGGGCCCGTAATGAGTTGAGTTCCTCTAGGAGATCAGGAGAGGGGTCCACAGGTGCTGGTATGTCTTGGTGTGCCGGTTCTCGTAACTGGAGTAATTTGTTATCTTCTTTGAGTTTCTGTAACTCCTCGTTCATGCGGTCGTATTCATCTAGTAATCTTACATGATCGTCTAGCAGCATCCTCATCGAGTCTGAAGGAATGGCTTTGAACCTGCTAGGACTGAGTGGTTGGTCTGGGTGGTCGAGCACTGCTTCTAAGTTTTCTCGGTTCTGATCCTGTAAGCGCTGGTTTTCTTCCTTGGCGGCTGCTAGGTGTCTTCGTAGTAAGCCCATGTTTCGTGTTAGCGTTGCATTCCGGACTGTCTGGGCTCTTAATAAGTTATCCAGGTCAGCAGTTGCTTCCTTGGTCTTTTCTTCGCTTTCTAGTTCCAATTTGTGATAAGCCTCGCGTAATTCCTGGTAGCGGTTGTTCAGAGAGGCATTCTCAATAGACAATAAATTAAGCTGCGACTGTAAGTCATTGGTTGTCCTCTGCAGCTGCTGATAATTATCACCAAGAGATGTGAACTCATCTCTTACTTGCGTCATACACATGAACATCTGTCGGAATGCATTATCTACAGTGGGTGATAGTATTAATGGGGTGCTAAATGAAGATGCAGTTGGTGTAGATGCAACGGGAATGGGGAATGGGGGTGGGAAGGTGGATGATGTAGTGATTGTTGAAAATTGTGATGTGCCTAAAAATGTTTGTGCCGTGAGTGAAGTGAGTGATGGTGCAGTGGGTGGTGAGATGTCCATGTCAGTGGATGTATCTAGTGCGGTGACCGTGAATATGGGTGTGATCGTGGGTGCTCGTGCTGGTGTAAATACGGGATTTACAAAGGTTGAGGGGTAATTTACAGGGGGGCTGGCTGGAGCAGCTTGGTGGAGAGGGGAAAGAGGGGTTACAGTGGGTCGGGGAGGTGAGACGGGGGAGAAGGTTAATGGCGGTGGGAATGGAAAAAGGGGTCTTGGAGTTGTGGGGAAAGATGGAAAAGATTGATGAAGGAATGGGTTGGATAGAAAGGTGGGTGTGGGAGGGGGTAGACTAGGGCTAATGGGTGCAGGAATTGTGGGGTGCGTGGTCATAAAGACGATTTCTGCAACGCCACCAGCGATAGAAGATGATAGTCAGGGGGAAGGAGGGTGAAGAGGGGAGGCTGGAGGGACGGGCGGTGAGAGAGGAGCGGTTGGGGTGGTCGGTACGTCAGTGACTTCTGAGGTCTGTACAGTTGTAGCGCGGGGTGGGGAATCTACAAAGATGGTTTCTACTGCCAACGAACTTTCGGGGACGAGGCGTGCCTCCCTGGCTTGTTCTGAAGACTGTGCTCCTGTGGGTACATGAATGTATTCGCCGGGCTTTGAAAGTAGTCGTACCCTGCGGGGGTCAAACTGTGGTAGTGGCTTTCGTTGCAAGTACCTGAGGGCTTCGTTGGAGCCTACTGATTTGACTAACTCTCTGAATCCTTTGATGTATGCGTCTTCGAATCCGCCTGTGACAAGTTCTTGTTCTATTATTGTTTGACTCTCTTCCTCTGTCAGCTTTTTGTGTGCCCAAACTTTTTCCATAGTTCTATACAGCTTCTTGATAGCTAGTGTGTAAGCTGCTGCCTCGTAAGTTTCATCTTCATGGGTACTTGTATCGCCATGTGTGTCTGTTTGTTAGCCTTGGCCATCTGTCTGTTCATGCTCTTGGGATTCCTGTGTTCCCTGGCTAGCTTCGTCGTCATCGGTTGCTGTTCTTTCGTCATCAGAGCTGGACACGACCTGTCCTTGCGGCTGATCCCTGGGTGTGGTAGGGTAGCTAGGCCTTTCAAATTCTTGAGAAAACAATTGTCCTTCTGAAAACTGGAACTCATTGGAGAATGCATCGGGCATCTCAAAATCAAAAGTTTGGTCCAGTGGCTCTGCTTGTCCTGGTTCTAAATGCGGTATTGGAAAAGAGAAAGCTTCCACACCAATAGTGGTGGGAAGTTCAGCTGCTGTGGTGATAGGTTCTGTGGTTGTGGCTGCTTGAGGTGCAACAGTACTGGTGGTGCCCTCCGGCGTAACTGGTCTTGATAACCGTATACGAATTGGTGGTACCGTGGGAGTGGCTGCTGTTGGTGACTGCTCTGGAGATGGTTGTGGCGAGGGTGATTCTGGGACTTGTAGGCATGGGATAGTGCCTCTCATCCGCTTTCCGGCTCTGCCTTTGCTAGACTTTCTAGCCTTCTTAGTGGTCCCTTTGAATCCTTTCAGCTCCTCACTAGTCATGGCACGCTCAATTGGTAAGTCATACGCCAAGCACATATATATGATCCTGGTGAGGGTGCAGCACCCATTGATTACCTTCTTTCGCTCCCACCTATGTTGTGCCAAATAGAGCTGATCAATTATCCAGCTGGCTAGATCAACCGTTTGCGGTCCAGTACATGCTAAGTATAATCCAAACCAGATTCTCTTGTGGGGCATGGTAAAACAATCCTGAGCTGGGAAAGCAAAGTGTTGCATGCATATCCGTAATGGCTTAGAGAGCTCAGGGGTTATGGCTGAAATATCCTCCCACTTAGTTACGTCACCACGTTTCATCTGCTCTGGGACTAGTCGTTCTCTCTCCGTCGGAGTGTGTGTTCCATGTATTTTCAGAGCTGCGCGAATTAAATCTTTAGACAAATAAAATCTTCTTAATGGAGGATCATTTACCAAGGATGGTAACATGAATGTTCCGGGTAGATCCTTGTTCTCTGAAGCTGTCAAGGTGGTTACTAGGTAAAAGCATCTGTAAAAATCGGGTTTAGGCAGAGGGTCGCTAAAATACTCTGTGAATCCTGCTCGTGCCCAAACGTGCGTTAGATCTTGTGTATTCTGTAGTCCTTCAAATTCTCTTGACAAGAACTAGTACTTGGTCCATGTGCGAAGATCAAATGCCAAATTGGCCTCAAATATGAAATCAGCGTCTGCTAATGGTCCTGCTAGGCCTTGAAACCAATGAGAATTACGATGAATCTTCTCAATATATCCTCTTGGAGGATCATCGATTGGCATGGGTCCTGGAAAACCTTGAAACTCTGGTGGTTGCATCGTCGGATAAGATTCCGCTAGTAATTCTCCAATAGTGGCCATCGGTGCACTAGGGCCAGCTTCTGATGGTCTTGCTTCGGTTTGCATGATGACTGATGAGCTAATGGAAAAGATCTGCTACAAAAGACTAACACATTAGTATGGAAATTAATTATGATCCCAATAAGGTGAGACCGCAATCCCTTTCCATAACCGATGTGTAACCCGTGTAGCCAAGTGTCGTGAAGTGATTGATGCAATGATTTTTTTGCAGAGCTAATGCAGGTCTCTAGACACCTACATGGTTCAGATTATGCCTACAATTCTTGATGAGCTTTTATTATGCATGATGTGGGGTTTAGGTGTATGAATTTATACAAGGTTTGGTTGAGGGTGAATTATTACAAGGGTGGAGTTTAAACGGGGTGGGAGAATTGTTAGATAATGGGGTACAAGAAGACGTTTGGATACGTTTCGGTATCCATTTCCTAAGAGTCTTGGAGTGGGTGGTATGTTTCTGCTGAGGGACAAAAAGTGGTATCGGGTTTGGTGGTATTGAAGGATGAAAAGATTTCGGAGGGGTATATATTACATGGCTAGAGGGTTGGGCTATAATACAGTGTTTGGGTACCCAAATCTGCATGGGTGTGGGTCTATGGATAAGATACTTCTTGGCGATCCAAATCTGTCGAGTAATTGTAGAAGAAGATCGAGGGGACTTTGGATGCTGACTCTGCTTCTTTTGAAACTTTGTCCTGTTCTTATCTGCAGTGTTGCCAATAGCCTGTGGTTGCTGTCCTTTTGGCACCCATATTTGTCTCGTGCCACTTGTTCCGTGATGTTGATACTTCTGCTTTCTTTGCCTTGCCTAGTGGTGTTGTCGGTCTGGGTTCCTCTGTTGTGGTTGACTCATTCGTGGTTGGGTTTGAGAGGTCCATTGGACGCTCTGCTTTGGAAAAGAAGGGAGATCCAACACTTGCGTGACCTGCCCATTAGGAAGTGATTTGTTATTTATCTTTAATCTAGGCCAGTCCGCAGCAAGTTTGGAAGGATGAGCACCGCAGGGTGTTGTGCTCATTTGGCCGCTGATGCAACCCACCTGACCGCTGATTGTGTTCATCTGCCCTAGCGGTTGGGTAGCTGCCCCTTCTAGTTTGCAGGAAGCCCTAGGGAAGATCTCCTGTCGTTCTTCTGATTGACAATTGTCCATAGCCAAGCCCGAGTGGGTTGGAGTAGACGTAACGTGACTGGTCTGACCCAAGATCTTCCGGTCTTCCGTCGCATGCGTTTCATAGGGTCTAGGGTTACAAACCTCAATCGGAATGCAATTAGGGAAGTCAAGCGGTATCACTCGCTTCTGCTCTGAGGTTCCAATTTGTAAGGAGCCTTGTCTAAGATTTAGGTCCACTGAGTGATCATATAGCCAATCTTGGCCAAGGATTAGGGGTTCTATCAGGTCGTCATCATGGCACACTAGTAGCTTCGCTGTCATGGTCACATCCTCAATGAGGATAGGAAGGTCCACCTCACCCATGCAAGGGGTTTCCATGCCTCCTAGCCCTATGAGGTATGCCTCAATTGGCCGCATTTCTATGCCTGAATCCTTATAGTGGGACCATCTAAATCGCACTAGTCGCAGCACCGGAGTCAATTAAAGCCCTGAGCTCTTGGCAAGGGTTGCCGTGCTCTAGCCTGACTGTAATGAATGGTCTCCTGTCCACTATACTAGGATGAGTGGTTGACTTTACTTGACACATGGCCATGGGATATCTGGGTGTAGTTTCCAGATGGTTATAATGTTCTCTCCCTAGTCCTTGTCTTCTTAACTTCATGCGTTTAATGCGTTCTATTGCTTCTGCCTGAGCTTCCGCTCGTATTCTATTTTCTTCCTCCTTACGCTTCTTTGCCAACGTGAGTCGTCTAAGCATATCCTCAGTAAGAGGTTCCTGATATAACTTGACTCTACAGCCACTAATGTAATTAGGCATTATGTCTCCATCTAAGGTGGCTAACTGTACTGTTCCACTTGTTGAGAGTCTGTTAATGATCATAGGTCCATAACCTCGCTTTTCTAACTTACGTGCGTGTTGCTTTAGCGTATATACTAGAACTAAATCTCCTTCTTTTAGGCCTTTATCCTTCACATGCGCATCAAAATATGCTCTCTGTCGCTTCTTCGCTGCATATATTCCTGCTGCCGCCTTTAGCCTGGTTTCTCCTAATCGTTCCAAGTCCATTATTCTCGCTGATAATTCATGGCCGGTCCACTGATGTTCTTGTGCAACCTTAAGGGTCGGTATCAAGAAGTCCAAAGGAAGCACAGCATTCTGACCAAAAACCATCTGAAAGGGAGTTGCATTGAGTACGGTCTTGTAGGCCACTCGATATGCCCAAACAGCGTGGTGTAACTGTTTGTCCCAATCTGAACGTTTGTTGTTCACGAGTTTCGTCAGTACGTTACAAAGGATCTTATTAGTGCTTTCAGCCTGACCATTGGCCTGAGGATGATATGGTGCGGATTTCTTGTGAATCACCATAAAATCATGTAACAAATATTCAATGACTTGGTTTAGAAAGTGAGTGCCTCGATCGCTCACTAACTCTATAGGCAATCCATATCTTGTAAAGACATTCTCAAATAAGAATTCTGCAGTTGTGTGTGCATCATTCTTTTTTGTGGCTTTTGCCTCTACCCATTTCGTCAGATAATATGTGGCAACAATAATGTATTCAGCATGTGTACCTTTTGCAGGGGGGTTAATGGGTCCTACAAAGTCTATACCCCACTTAGAAAATGCACGTCCGCCCATCATGGGTTTCAATGGCATTTCGTCTCTGCGAGTAGGAAATTGAGTTCTTTGGCACACATCACATCTCTTGACATAGGTATGAGCGTCCATGTGAAGAGTGGGCCACCATAATCCTGCAAAGAGGATGGCTTTGATTATCCTATCGGGTCCAAAATGACCTCCTGCAACACCTTGGTGTGCAGTCTCTAGTATGCTCAGATAATTGCTCTCATGAACACATTGTCTTAGATATCCATCTCGTCCTCTTTTGTATAGATTGTCGCCAATAAGTGAATAATCTTGAGCTTCCTGCTCTAGACTGCGTTGTCGTGCTAAGGTCATTCCTTGAGGGAATGTCTTCGTCCTCAAGTATGTCACTAATTGTTCACTCCAGCCTGGTGTGAGAGACACATGATATAGTGTAGCATGCTCTACTGGTGGTCTTTCACAACAAACATTGCATTCCTTACACAACCTGTAGACATCTGCTTCCATCGAAGGCCAATATACTCCTAGTCTATGCAGAGTCTGTAATGTTCGATGTTTTGAATGATGTTGCTTTAATGCACCTATGTGTGCTAATTGCAACCAATTCGCATGTTCTGATTCATCTACACAACAAGCAAGAATCTTTTGATTATCCTGTTTATATATGCTTCCTGCCATTATTTGGTATCTCTGAGACTTGGTAATCTCTCCTTCTTTGATCTTTATCCTAGGATTCTTGGGTCCATATGTGAGAATAGGGACTAAAGGCTTAGCCCATTCTGGTGCTATCTCAAGGTTAAACAAATATGCGTCTGGTAGATCATCCGCTACTCCTTGAGGAGCTTCTCCTGAGGTTAATCTTGAAAGGTGGTCAGCTCTAAGATGTGTCTTTCCTTTCCTGACTACTACTTCAAAATCATACTCCATGAGTAATAGAAACCAACGTATCAATCGTCCTGTGTTACATGGTTTGTTGACTAAGTACAATAGGGCTTGATGATCTGTAAAGAAATTGAACTTATTGGCCAACAAGTAGTGCCTAAACTTCTTTACTGCGTAGATCATCCCTAATCCTTCTCGTTCCGTCGTGGTGTAATTTCTTTCTGCTGCGTTCAATTGTCTACTAGCGTAAGCTATGGGGAGATCTATGTTACCTTCATTCGTGGGTTGTGCTAACACACATCCTATGGCATAATTGGATGCATCCACATGTACATGGAATGGCTTACTCCAATCTGGGGTAGTCAATATAGGTGCTGAGCACAAGCGTCGTTTAAGTTCATTGAATGAATTTTCACATTCATTTGTCCATTCAAAATTGGTTAAAAGAGAGTACAAAGGCTTGGCTATGATTGCATACATGTGTATGAATCTCCTATAATAACCGCAATGGCCCATAAATGCTTGTACCTCTTTCACATTAGTTGGTCTAGGTAATTCTGCCATTACTTTCACCTTTTCTTCAGCCGTAGAGATTCCATTTTTTGACACAATGTGTCCTAGAATTTTACCTTGTCTGACCATGAAAACGCATTTTTCTGGGTTCAAACAAACTTGATATTCTCGACATTTGTCAAATATTTGTCTTAACTCTGGGATATGTGTCTGTCTTACATTTGAATGAGCACATATGTCGTCGACATAAACTCCCAAGCTCTTGCGTAAGAATTCCTTAAAAACATGACACATGAGTCGCTGGAAAGTGGCGGGTGCATTTGTTAAGCCAAATGGCATCACACGAAATGCAAATATGCCCCATTCAGTGGCAAATGTCGTCTTGTGTTGATCTTCTGGAGCAATGGCTACTTGATTATAGCCTGAAAATCCATCAAGAAAGCTGTAAACTTCCTTGCCCGCAACTCTTTCCAATAGATGTTCCGTGATAGGAAGAGGATAACTATCTCTAATCGTTGTGGCATTAACTTTTTTAAGGTTAATACACACACGCAATTTTCCATTCTTCTTGGGCACAACCACAATGGGGGATACCCATTCGGTATGCTCAATTTCGTAAATGAATCCTGCTTCTATCAAGCGATCTATCTCCTCTTTAATCTTCGCAGCGTAGTTATCATTGTACGTGTAAGGTTTCTGTTTTGTCGGTTTTGCATCTGGAGTCATAGGGATTCTATGAGAACATATATCTGGATCTACTCCTTTCAGGTCTTTGTAACTCCAAGCAAAAACATCTCTATATTCACGCAATAGGGCAACTAGCTCTTCTTCTTCTTCAGTTGTCAAATCATGCCCTATGTATGTACATTTTTCTTCTTCTCCTTCTATGGCTACGATTATTTTCTTGGTTTTCTCTCGGTTATCATATACTTGTCCGTCATTCGCCTTTCTATTGGGCATTCGTACCATGATTCTTCTATCTTCGATTTCATATTTCTTGAAGTTCTCGGGTACTTCAAATAAAGATTCTTCTTTTTCTGACATGGTTTCTTTCTTCTTTCTTTTCTTGCCTTCACTCTTAGTAGTCACTTCTGTGGCTAATCTCACCTCATTCGTAATTTCCTCGTGTCTCTGAGTGTGAGTCTCTACCTCGTGAAAGTATTCTTCCTCTGATGCAAAGGGAGAATCCATGATAATTGATTCTAAATCGAAATCGCTTGCATCCTCAAATGCATCAGTGTTAGGTTCACACTCTTCTAAAATTGCATCGCACATGATTGGCTCTATCGTGAAAACTGAAATGTCATAGCCATCCTCGTCACAGTGGGGTGTCCATTGTTCTTCATTGATGGCTACATCCATGGTTGCTAGGATTTCTGCCCAACCATGGGGTTCAAACTCTTCATCTGGGAATACTACAGGTGCGTAGGCTGGATCTTGAAGGGTTCGTGGATGTTGTTCTGCACCTAAGGTCCTGGCTTCTAACCTTTCTTCCTCTTGTTTGGCTACCTTACACATCCATAAATGAGTATCCTCATGCAACCAAGAAGGATCTGATTCTAATGAGTGCACAGATTATGTCTCTACTGGTGTCTTATGGATGGTATTCCATTGTATTGGGGGTACATCTCTATGAATAGTCTTTAAGATTGACTTTGGTAGTCACTCCTAAATGTTGCAAGTACAAAGAATTAGTTCCCCAATCTTGTACAATTTGCAACTGACGCATGAATGGTCGTCCCAATATCATCTCATATGCATGATTTTTTGCATTCTACACCACAAGTGGTGAGAGATATGCCTTCTAGTAAGCCTAATGGTTTTTCTATGTGTCCATCAGCCATTTGTAGCTTCATCCTGGAGGGTCTTAATGCTGGCTTACCCCAACGTTTCCATAAAGCGGTGGTAGCGATGGCTACTCCGGCTCCTGAATCTAAGATGGCTTTCGTGGTGTAGCCCTGATGGGTTATCGGAAGATAAGTGTTACCTTCCTCTCCTTCGCTTACATCTCCGATCTTTTCTACGGATATCTCTGGTACCTTATTTTGTGATCCTATTTGTGAGGGAGTAGTAGCAAGCTCCGGGAATTGATTTGCTACATGTTCCCACAATTCTGGTTTTACCTTCAACAACTCCTCTAGAGTGAGATTACATTGTACTTTAGTGTTCTTGATCACTTCCGTATTTCTAGGGATTACTGATTCTTCATTCCTCACTATTATCGTGGGTGCTCTCATACTAATAGATTTTGCTTCCCAAGGTCCTGTGAACTGAGGTAACTCTTGTAAAGAATTAGATTCAAAAGCTGTGTGTTCACTCAGTTGTTCCTCCTCTACCTCATCGTAAATAGAGGGAATGTCTTGGGGAAATTGTTCCTGCAAGTCATCTATTTCTTGAATAGGAGGGTGTGTTCCTTGTTCCTTTCTCCATTTCTCTTCTTGGATCTCTCTCAATAATTCATGTGAGTACCTATGTATGGAAGACAGGTTGTCTTGACTTTCTGAGTTGGGTACTTGAGACAGGGATGGTGCATTCCTTTCCTGTGTCTCTGAGACAATAGGGTTCCTAGGCTGATCCTTTTTCTCTTTGCTCTCGATCAAGTATTCTAGCCTCTCCATTAGTCCTTGAAAGTGTAGTTCCGGTTTTGCCATGTTATTCCAATTAAGATATCTAGAGGCATCGAACAAAGCTTGTGCTAGTTCTACCATCTTCATGCAAAGTTTAGTTCTCTCAATTTCTAGATCAGCTCGAGGGTAGTTTTTGCTCATTTCAGCTACCTGAGGTCCCTCAATCTAGCCTGATATGCACGAAACATCATGTCTAGATTTTCTGGTATGGGTTCCGCTAAAACTGATCCTGATTTCTGAGCTGGATTCTCTTGATTCAGGTCCTGTGAAGTCAATTCTAGGATTTTGGCTCTAGATTCCTTTAAACTTCCTTCCAACTCAGTTATCTTTTTACTCCATTTTCTCTTACTTCTTTCTCTAGAATCTTTCCAAGATTTTGTCTTTTTACTGCTAGATTCTGCAACTTCACTACTTCCAGCTACTTTCTCTTGATTAAGTTGTTGGTTCTGTAAGAGCGCCTGGGCTCTTGTTATAGCTTGGATCGGCACGTACTTAGGGTTGGATCCATCTGCGTTATTTACAATACCTATCACATTGATCGGTGTCACATTCGAAGCGTTAACTGGATTTTTTGGACAATCTTTGATTATGTGCTCTTTGCCACAATCGGCACAAAAGCCTTGGATGTTATAGTACTGTGATTGTCCTGCTATCGGGGGATGTGGACAGTCCTTTATGAAATGATCTCCTTGGCACCTAAAGCATGGTCCTCTAGGGCCCTGTGGTCTTTGTTGTCTTATTTGGGTCCGTGGATTTGGGTTTGTGTACATCACATTAGCATAGTCTGGCTCCCAACTAGGTTCCACTGGTGGACTATCATAATGATATGTCTCCACGTGTTCTGGTGACTCCGTGTAATAAGCGGGTGGACTATCTACATGTGTAGAGTCAAAACTGTTTGAGTTTGGGTCACTTTCTGTGATCAAAGGTGAAGAAGGCACTAAAGCTCTACTTAGATTCTCTTCTGCAGCAGCGTATTTGACTGAGATGACATTCGCTGGTGGGGGTGGCTGCTGAGCTAAGACAGGTTGAGGTCTCTGTTGAGCCTGGTATGGGTAGTTCTGAGGAGGCCTATAGTAATAAGGCTGAGCATTGTATTGGCCTTGATACCTACCTAGCTGCGGATATGCTTGCGGGTAGTTCTGTCTCACGGATTGTTTGTTGTATGGGCAGTCCTGAGCCGTATGATTCGTGTATCTTCTTTCAATTGTACAGTATTGGCCACTAGGGTTGGCTTGTGGTTGTGGTGCATTGGGACACACATTTGCCATATGATCACCACCACAGGTGTAACAATGCTTCTTCATTAGCACCCTAGGTTTACTAGAAACTCCTAGTTTCTGGGCCACTTTTTCTGCAAGGTCTTCTATTGAGCTAGACAATTTTGTGGATGCTAGAGATGAACAGTCTGAGTCCTTATAGACCTTTGAGAGTTCCAACTCGTCTCCTAAGTTGTCCTCAATGTCTATACAAATTCTTATACATTGCTCTAGCGTTCTGGGTTCTTTTAGGTACACGTAGGAGCGTAGTTTAGAGCTCAACAAGCCATCTAGAAATAATGACACTTGCTTGGCTTGTGAGGGTAGCTCTTGCATTGGACATCGTTCAACATATTGTCTAAACCTACGTCCTGCCAGTCTTATTGTTTCCTGAGGGGTCTGTTTAAAGCTATGAATCAACGAAGACGTGTCATGTCTAATCCCACTTTTAGAGAATTCAGTGATGAATGACTCTAAAAAGTGATGGATGTCTCTAAATTGCCTTTGTTGCAAAGGTTGGAACCAAGTTAAAGCGGTATTCTTTAACGTTAGTCCAAATGCGTTGTATTGCGTGAACATGTCTTCAACTTGTTCGGCTCTTAGTACTTGCTTGAATTCTGCGACGTGGTCATAGGGGTCTCCCGTGCCATCGAAGTAATTCTTCATGGACTTCACCAGTTGAGTTGGTCGCAGGGTCCTAGTATGTTCTCTCGGCCTTGGCAAAGGAAAATCGTCAGCATTCCTTTGGTTCCATGGGGTTCTATGTCTCTCAGGTTCCACCTTATTCCTTTCCGTTCCCGTTCTTTCTCTTCCCAGGGAGTTGGCAAAACTTACCTCAGGTTTGTCTCTACTTCTATCTCTTTGAGCTCCATGAGCTTGGGAGGTCCCAGCTCCTTGGTGACCAAAGAACGCATTAGACCTTGGTTGGGGAAAAACAGATTCACCCTTCCATGTGTAGGCATGCCTGCCCTGCTCAGTGACCATGAAGATTCTCTCTGATGCATTGTCTAGGTAGGTTACTTGGCCTGGGCTATCAGGGTCTTTAAACTCATAGATTGTGAGGGCACTCACTTCCTCAGGTTGAGCAGATTTATATCTCCAAAAAGCCTCATCGGTTTCTCGGTTTAAAAGCAGATCTATGCTTTTATTATCCCGTGGAATCCACTCTGGAGTCATGATTCTGGTCAAGACAGATTTACCACGGGGGGTTCTTGGTTCTTTCTCTAAGTTCCCTTGCTCTATATCACCCATGTCGGTCTCAGCAATCACATTTCCAAACTCATCAGTTCTATCAGGAAGAGTGGTGACTACATAAATAGTCCCCTCTTTATCTAGGTATGCTCCATTCTCGAACTTGACTACCGGGTGGTCTAATCCATGGGGTTGATCGGGGTTCTTAATCTGGACCACCGACCTTCTCAGGACATCTTCATAGATGCGAGTACCTAAACGATTAGTCCTGATGTATTCCAGTTGAGTCTTGTATGGTCCTTCTGGCTTTTCTAGATAAGCCAATCCTGAACTACCTACTGGTCTCTCCATGTGATAGGACATCTCAGAATCACTTGTTTCTGATCTGGGAGTGTATGGGTAATCACTCAACTGTTGGGCCCAAGACCTGGCAGTGTGATTGACACTAGCTTCAGAAGATCTGAGGCTTTGTCTGTCTCGGCCTAAGTGTCTGCCTGATCTAAGGTTCATATGCCTGATTTATCTACCCCCTTGGACCTAAGCACACTCTCGTTGCAGGTTAATTTGCACAATCACTTTGTTCTTTTGAGTTGAATATTATGTTTACGGTCTTGTCTGAAATCGCGTCGTCAGGAGTACTTAAGTGAATTTCCGCACTTGATAAGTGATCGATTCCAGCTTACCTTTTGTCCCTTAGAGTTTTCGCACTTAAGACCTACTTAATTCTTGCACTTGGTTGATTAATACTCTTGGACTTGATTCGTGCCTAACGTTGCCCTAATTAATTACCACACCTAAGTCGTACTTAGCCTAGGCTAGGAATTGACAAAGGAGGGTTGAGAGATCTTCCAACCTCAATTAGCTGGTTGACCAGACTGCTACACAAGCCCAGGAAGCCTTCTCCCAAGCTTGGTACTCACCCTTGCTAGCTTGCTTTGGATTGCCTTGAGTGCACACAATGTTCCTGCAAAAGCTCACCAGTTAGTATAGCTCTATTACCACAAGTAATTGGAAGACACACATCAATATTTTCAGTCCTCTCTGGAGTAACTCACTGTACCCCTTCAATCTTAGGACCACCTAGTTCCACCTAAAGGTCAACTTAAAAATACATGTTCTAAAACTCCACGTATGATTCTTACAAAAACCAGTCGAGGTCCACGTAGCATTCTCAACGAGCTTTCCAACGAGACCAAAATCTCATCAATCGGAGTTCGTATGGTCAAGTTATGACCATTCAGGCACTAAAGGGTCAAAGAAGGCTCTCAGGGTTCAGGAGATCCCTCTCTGGTTTCTAGGTCTTTTGCCCACTTCCAAGGTTCTAAAGTTATACCAAGGTGCCTAAAATTAAGCTCAACTACCCTTCAATTCACTCAAAAATAACCCTAAATTTCTCATGTGTTAAAGGCCGTGTATCGCGATAGGTCGGGTCGAAGTGTCACGATAAGTGGGAAGTGTCGCGATAGGTGGGAAGTGTCGCGATAGGTGGGAAGTGTCGCGATAGCTCGAAGTGTCGCGATAGCTCGAAGTGTCGCGATAGCTCGTGAGGTGTCGCGATAGGTCGTGAGGTGTCGCGATAGGTCAAAGTGTCGTGATACCTCGTGAGGTGTCGCGATAGGTTGTGAGGTGTCGCGATAGGTCAAAGTGTCGCGATAGCTCGTGAGGTGTCGCGATACTCCCAAGTGTCGCGATAGGTCATGAGGTGTCGCGATAGGTCGTGAGGTGTTGCGATAGGTCGTGAGGTGTCGCGATAGGTCGTGAGGTGTCGCGATAGGTCGTGAGGTGTCGCGATAGGTCGTGAGGTGTCGCGATAGGTCGTGAGGTGTCGCGATACCTCGAGGTGTCGCGATAGCTCGGGATATGGTGAATTTTTCTGTTCTGTCTAGTGATCCTGGGAGCTCTAGGCCTGCGCAGTGTCGTGGTGCACTCAGAATCGTGATTGGGTGAAGTTTTCGGAGTGTCAAGATAGCTCGAGCTCAATGCCTCGGGGACTGTGCAGACAGATTCCGTACCTGCTGAGCTTGCTGGAGATGATGATGGAGCTTCCACCTGCAAGAAACATGCAAAAAACACACAAAACAAGAACACACACGCTCGCTCTCTCTCAAACTCGCACACAACAAATGAGGGGAATGACAAGGAAGAGGGAATATGTAGTGGAGAAGGAGGTGGAGGTGGAGATGGAGAAGGAGGTGAAGATGGAGATGGAGATGGAGAAAAATCAGAAATTTACCGACTACTTACCATTCCAACGCGTCCTCTCTACGTCTTACAATCACGCGCTCGTCCTCAAAGCTCGAATCCCCGGCAACGGCGCCAAAATTTGGTGTTGCTCTAGCACAATGGTAAGTACCACGTTAAGAAGCTTCACCTCCTTAATGTCAATCCGCGGAAGAGATAGGAGTGATATGAAGATCGTGAATGTGAGATGAAGTGAGAGTGAAGGTGAGAAGCATAGAAATGCACACACACATACACACACACTACGAAGAGACAAGCAAGACACAATGGAAGGTTAGAAATCCACTCTATTGCTCAAGGACACTATTACAAGCTCAAAAGAACTCTAATCTCAAACAAGCTAACCTCAAAAATGAGCTCTCTAGCTCTTTTTATAGTTTCTAGACTAGTTTTGACCGGTTTCACATCTAGTGACCGGCATAGTTAAAAATTAGGTCCTAGATGCTATTTGGAAGGGTAAACGATGTCTAAAAATAACGAAAATTGATACGCTTGTTCTACCTAAGCTCCTCAAGCTCGAGGACTCCTCGTCTTGCACAAAATGGAGCTATGGATTACAAAATGGGGTTTTCTATGTTACATATGTTACAATAGTGATAAAAATCACTATTGGAGGTTTTTGAAAAGTATTTTTAGAACATGATTCTTTGAAAAACGATTCGACTGGCTCCCTGCTCCGTCATTACATGCTTCCGTGTCGTCTGTGCCTCTGGCTGCTTCCAACAGTTTATCAGGTTTCTATCGAAGATTCATTAAGAACTATGCCAAAATTGCTGTCCCGATGACGGAACAGCTTAAAGGGAAAGGGAAAGCCTTTCATTGGGGAGACGAACAGAAGCAAAGTATGGAAAATTTGAAAGTAGCAATTGCTACAGCTCCACTTTTACATATAGCAGATCCCAACAAACCATTTGTGGTTGAGACCGACGCGAGTGATTTTGCTATAGGAGCGGTTTTAGTACAGGATGGTCGACCAGTAGCTTTTGAGAGCAAGAAACTAGAACCGGCTCAAAAGAATTACTCCGTCTATGAGAAGGAGTTGTATGCAATTGTCCATGCTTTGAAGAAGTGGCCTCATTATTTATATGGTGCCAAAGTTACGATAGTGTTTGATCAAGAGAGCATTAAGTGGCTCTCTAATCAAACAAACCTTAAAGGTCGTAAGGCCCGATGGGCAAAGACCCTTCAAGAGTTTGATTATGAGCTTAGGTATAGGAAGGGAAAGTTTAATGTAGTGGCTGATTCACTTAGCCGCATGCCTATGCTCAATGGACTGAGTTTTACTCAGATCACTAGTGAGCTACTTGAGTCCATTAGAGGGAAATGTAGGCTTGATCCTGCATATTCCGAGATTTGGGAAGCCATAGAGAATGGGGATCGTGATATACGGGTTTCTAGTGAGGATGGAGTATCGACTGATACTCAAGAAGGATTCAAGTGGAAGAATTACAGTGTCCATGATGGATATCTGTTATATAAAGGTAAGGTGTGTGTCCCTAAAGATGTTGAGATGAGACGGCATATTTTATATGAGTGTCATGACACACCTAGTGCGGGACACCCAGGAGTTAACAAGACTTATGATCTTGTTAAGAGGCAGTTTTATTGGCCTGGACTTCATAAGGACGTCCTAGAGTATGTGCTTAAGTGCAATAAATGCCAGGTCAACAAAGCTGAGAGGTTGAGGATTGGAGGACTACTCCACCCATTGGATATTCCTAATGGGAAGTGGGAGAGTATCTCTATGGACTTTATAGTCGGATTACCTAAGACACAGAGAGGGCACGACTTGGTCTGGGTAATTGTGGATAGGTTAACCAAAATGGCTAGGTTTATTCCGACACGTACTACAATGAAGACACCAGAGTTGGCTAGACTCTTTGTAGAGAACCTATACCGATTATATGGTCTTCCTTTAGACATAGTTTCTGATCGGGATAGGAAGTTTACTAGCCACTTTTGGAGAGCGGTCTTCAAAAGGTTGGATACAAAGCTTAGCATGAGTACGGCCGAGCATCCACAGTCGGATGGGCAAACAGAAAGGGTTAACCAAATTCTAGAGGATATGCTTCAGGCATATGTGAATGAAAGGCAAACTAATTGGGAAGAGTACTTACCTATAGTAGAGTTTGCATATAATAGTGTCAAGCACTCTTCCACTGGGCATAGTCCATTTATGCTTATGTATGGGTTTCAGCCAAGGGCTCCTTATGCAGTAGGATTGCAGAATGAAAAAGTTCAAGCTGCAAAGGACTTCTTGGAAGAGATGAACGATATGCTTAGACTTGCAAAAAACAGCATTAGGAGAGCTCAGGATAGAGCTAGAGCCTATGCTGATCCTCAAAGGAGAGATATCAACTTTGAGGTAGGAGAGCAAGTCTATCTTAGAGTTCCATCTAGGTCTGAAACCATGAAGACGGGACCTTGTCCAAAATTATCTCCTAGGTATTGTGGACCTTTCCAAATACTTAAGAGAATAGGAAAGATGGCTTACCAGCTCCAACTTCCAGAGAATAGTCAAATCCATCCAGTTTTTCATGTTAGCCGGCTTAAGAAAAGGCTGGGTGAATCTGACAACCTCATTCCAGATAGTGAGGTAGTAGAGCCTATTTCTGTGCAATCTATTCCACATGAGCCACAGAGCATACTACGCACTCGAGAGAAACGGACGAGGAGTCACTTGTATAAAGAGTGTCTAGTAAAGTGGAAAGATAGTTTAGAAGATAGTGCCACATGGGAGCGGGTTAGCACCCTTCAGAGACGGTTTCCCAGTTTCACGTTACCTTCCCAAGAGTTTTCTTAAGGGGAAGGATATGGGGAAACAACACGGAGACAGGACCATGTATTTCTATACATGGGGATATAGTGGGAGTAGTGTTATTATTAGTTCTCTCTTTCTATTAGACCTTCCAATACCATTTTTGAGGACAAAAATGGAGCTAAGGGGAAGGAAATGTCATGGAGTACCCCTAAGGGAGGTGTGAACCACCTCTAAGTTTATTATTAGGTGGGCTCACACATGAGGGCCATGTGGCACCCATGTGTGAAGCCATGTGGGGGGATGACTCACAATTATGAAGAGAGAGAGAGAGTAACTAATTAGCATTACGAGGCTGGGCAGATATTCGAACTGGTGTATCTCCATGCTCGCGCGCATCTCAGAAGAGATTCTCCTCGAGTTCTGAGCTTGGAGAGCTTCCCCAAAAGTGAGGGGACTCATCGGGACACGACAGGCAATCCAACAGTACATGTATGTGTGTATGTATGCATGTGTAGATGTGTAGATGTGTGTGTGTATGTGTGTGTGCATGTATGCTCTATCTTCCTATCTCTATCTTCCTCTCTTTCATCTCTCTTTATCTCTCACTCTCTCTCTCTTTATCTCTCTATCTCTCTATCTCTCTTTCTCTCTCATCTCTCTCTCTCCCCTCTCTCTCTCTCTTTCTCTCTCTCTATCTCTCTCTCTCTCATTTCTCTCTCTTTCTCTCTCTATCAATAGAGAATAAAACAATCACTTACAAGTATGTCCCACTTTTGGATCATTGTCATCAAAGCGTAATGTATGTCATCTATCCTCGAATTCCAAAGAATCGATGCCAAAGAACTTCTGCAAAATCAAAGAGAAGAGAAATTATAAGAGCTAAAGCATAGAGAAAGACAAAGGCTAAGAGTACGCAGACCACTTACCAAGATGTGAGATCTAAATAGAGAGAGAGTGTGTGTGTAGAGAGAGAGATCTGTGTGTGTGTGTGTATTACACAAGACAATGTAGGTCGCAATTCGATTCGCGTGTGCAAGTTTGACAGAAGACAACCAGTGCTCAAACACGCGTAAAAATGTTCATTTTTGCTCTCGGGTTCCTGGTATGTTTAAAACACGGCCTCGATATGGGCGTCGATAACTTCCAGTAAATTTCCGATGTTTATACCGAGGCTCATATTGGCGCTTATACCAACGCTTATACCAACGGTCGTGGCACACCCCGACGATCCGTTTTAAACGGTCATACCGACGGTCACTTGACTATCAGTATCTTTAAGTGGACTTTTCCAACGTTTATACTGATGCCGAGAGTGACCGTCGGTATAGGCAACATCGATATGCCCCTCATATGTTGTAGTGGTATGAGAAGACTAGACACGAATTGTCCCAACAATTGGATCAAATTAAAAAATTGCATGAGACTAGATTGCAAGCAGTCACGGGCATCTATGCAGCCAAGAGGAGACAAAAAGCATATTATGATGCTCATATCAAAGACAAGGGACTCAAGGAGGGTGATTTGGTCTTGGTGTATACCTTAAAACAACATGAAAAAGTTGCAAAAGAGATGACATGGACCATTAGTGATGAATCGCATTTCAACTAGTGGAGCAGTTAACCTAGCCACCATAGATGGAGAGATTTTTCCCAATTACATGTGGATATTGCGTGAAAAAATACTCAGAACCCTTGACTGAAGACATGCTAGCTAGACTTCTAGCAGCAAAGAACTGAAAGGAAGAGAACAAGAGAATAAGAGAAGAAACGAGACTTGAAGCATTAGAACGAATATGAAAGCGAAAAGAATGGAAGCGTGAGAGAGATGAGAGATATCGACAAGGAGCGAAACTAATCTCCATGGCCAATTATCGAGCATCATATACCAAAACCCTAGGATGCCCAATCAAGAAACCCTACTTAAACCTAGGGGTGGGAACAGAGGAATATCACCTGGTGGATGCATTGATTTATACAAGAGAAGCATTAAGTTGCATACGCTCTTCATTAACACAACAAGTAAAACTTAGACCAACTAATGCATACATGATGGGGATAGGACGGAACATCATTGAATGTTTAGGTGAAGTTACCCGATCTTTACATGTAGGTAACAACCTGATGCAACAGAAGCTTCTAGTTTGCAACGATGATGACCTGTTAGAAGAATTAGTGTTAGGTCAAGACTGGATATATGAATTCGAGGTGACAATCCAATTAGCTTTAGGCTATATATCAGCCAAGATTGGGCATAGAGAAGTCTTTAGCCTATTGGATGAGAAACCTCTAAAGACTGTGAGCCAACGATTTAATGACTATGAATGTGTGCATGCTTGTGAACCTATACCGATGTCTAGCCCTATCCAACTCACTTCTATTTGTGATCTAAGTGTTGAAACCCAAAATCATCCCACACCTCATATTCAACTAAGCCCATCGTCTGCATCTAGCCAACCTGAGATACAAAGTGATGTTTCCCTTGCAAATGAGGAACAAAGAAGCACACAACCCAAAATAGAATTGCCACATAGTTGTCTGCCAACAAGAAAGGGAATGAAGCGAATATGGATTCGTAAGAATTACCTGGACAACTACAAGCATCAGATTATAATAGGAGGTTAACATAAGGCAACAAAGATCAAAACAACCAATCAAAGATTGCACTAAACAAATAGTACAAGTGTGGATACCAAAGAAGTTGATGGTGGCTCAACCTTCAAGAAATCAAATATGGATACCCAAGGCAGCATTCAAGGTCACCAAGGAACAACCACAAATACTACGTGGAGGTAAAAATCGATCCAAGGAACCCTTCAAGAGCCAAATAAACCACAAAAAGAGAAGACCACCCTGCAATCAAATAGTAGCTCCACCAACAATATCCATATGGAGAGTGAAAGAGAAGAGAAATCGAGCAACTCCGGGAGGCAAACTAACTTCAAGAACAACACTCAAAGCACCAAGAACAGGAAGATGTGGATCCCAAAGTTAGAATTGAAGATGCCATTGACGTAGGTGAAGAATTCCTCTCGTACTCATGTTGAGTCGAATGTCTTGGGATCCCATATGTCCCAAGATCCCAAGGGATGCCATATGTCCCAAGATCCCAAGGGATGCCATATGTTAACTTGGATCCCATATGTCCAAGTTATTTCTAAGGATCATATATGACCTTAGATCCTAAAGACTGAATGGACTATGAAATATAGCTTCTATTGAGTCTACCTTTCCTTAGGACATCCCTAGATTGGAGGTTCGACCAAGAGAAGCCACTCTTATCTTTAATCTCCACTAGGTCCAAGTGGAGCTTGATTTTGTCCCAAACATCTTTCTCCCCACCATCGATGGCATGCCCCTTGTTGTCCCACCGATCCGAAGGGTGTTCCACCATCTTGAAGTCCCCGCAACGCATCACATTGTGGGGAAGTGGGTCCAAAGAGCCCCAAGTGTCGATCCGCTCCGACTCCTTGTTTGGAGCATACATGCAGAACACAGTGAATTGGAAGGGTCTATCGAAGGAAGCAGCTAACAAACGATGTTTCAGATACTCACATGAGTTGACAAGTCTACTCAACCAAGAGTTGTTTATTCTCATAGTTGTGCCATCGACCCCCCTGGGTTGAGAAGTGGTAACCCAGACATGGGTCGAAGAGATGCGTCGGGGATATTTCTGAAGGTCCTCTCCATCGATTTTAATCTCTTGGATACATATGAAATTTGGGTTAAGGATATTATCCTGAAGCCAGTGTCCAATAATAGTTGCTCTTGAGGGTTCAATCAATCCCCTGGTGTTAAGTGATATGATGATCGTTATTGATGGTTACCCTCTTTGCAGAGAGGGGCCTTGTCTTTTTTTTCTTGGGTTCATCTTTTTGTTCAAACAGGAGGGATCTTGTCCACAAATCTTACCCTTAAGGGAGCTCTTCCATGGCATTTACAGTGGTTGTTTCACCTTTTCAGCCACCTTTTGCAAGAATGAATTTAGCACTTTTTTCGGGAGTCTTGATCCAATGACAAAGCTCTTGATATCCGGGTTGACTTTGTTGCTAGTTGTGAAACCATCCTCTTTACTAGTGGTATATTCCTCTTGATTGTCCTCCTGGTTATCTTCTTTGTTGATGGTATTCTCCATGGTTCTATATTCGGTGTCTACTTCATAAAAGTTTCCTCTTGGAAAATCCAACCCATCGATCTCCTTTTCAAGGTTGCAGTGCAAGTTGTTTACAGGAGCCACAGTCATGGTGTTCCCCCTCGATGCCTCCCGAGGGCTTCTTTTCCTTCTACATCTAACTTCTATGAACCCCTTTGAGTCTGACTCAGAGTCCCTAAAGATTTTCTCTTCAATAGGCTACGGAACTTGTGCCCTTGAACTTATGTGATCTTCTTTGGTGGCTTCTTGTTTCTGTTTGTTTTTTTGTTTTTGGGGACACTCTTTAATCCTATGTCCTTGGAGCCCACAATGAGAGCACACATTTGGAAAATTCTTGTATGTGATTTCCTGCACCTAGATTTCCCCTTCCGCTAGGTCAATGGAGATCTTAGAGGGGAGAGCTTTGTTGAGATCAGACTCAATGCAGACTTGCAGGTACCAACATGCGTTGAAGGAGTGTTTTGCTCCTTCGTAGATGAATCCCCCCATGTCCTCTCACAAGGTTAGTGATCGACCAATAGGTGCAACAATTTCCCATACGAAGTCATAGAGGAAAAAGGGAAGGTTAAGAAGCTCAACCCCAAAGTGGGTAGCATAGGGGTTTCAACTTGTCTGGGACAAAATCAAGGAACCACTTATAAAGGCATAAGCTAGACCTCCAAAATTGCCAAGTGCCCACTTGCAATGCTTGGAACGCCATCTCCTCATTCTCGAAGACCAAAAGAAGGTGGTTCGCTAATAGAAATTGGCATTTGATCACTATCAAGCCACGTGGGAACCACTCCTTACAAAGCTAGAGACACATGGAATCCAAGGGGGGCCTTGGGTCGAACAACTGGCCAATGAGGCAAGTCGAGATCCCTTCCCCTACGTGACGAAGCAAGACAATATTTCTCAGGATGGTGATACATGATGGCACTTCATGACTCTGCTTGACGATACCTACCTCTCGCATGACGATATTTCGCACCGCTCGTGTGACGAGATTGCTCAAGAGACACCATCGCGATACACGATGGTGCTCCTGAGTCGTGAGCATGCATGACGATACCGGCCTAGCCCAGCACGCACCATGATGATACCATCACCGAGCTTGGGGAGTTTGCGATACCTGCAACCCTTGCATGGGGAGGACGGCCATGGAACCAACAATCCATAGCCCCAAGCACTCATGTAGCTTTTAGAGGACAAGGTGACTAGTTGTTTGATGTTCTTTATGTTACGTGAACGACAACGATTGTTCTGATTTCTACACCGACGAACTTTTTTTTTTTTTTAATGGAGGTTCAGCCGAGACTTACTCCTCCAGGCTTTAACTTTGAAATTACAATTGTACAAGGAAGGGCATAGTACCCATGGGACCCCCCTTATCCCACAAGAACAGGGGTTTACAAACCTGGGTTAGATTGCAATCACAACTACCGCGGGGCAAGACAAACAGTGGCACATCAGCCACAAGATACAACTTTCCATGATAACATGTCCCTTTACAAAGCTGGGTTAGACTGCGGTCACAACTACCGCGGGGCAAGACAAAGGGTGGCACATCAGCCACAAAATACAACTTTCCATGATAACATGTCCCTTACATGTTACCTTCCTCAAATTAATTTGTACATGTTACCTTCCTCAAGTTAATTTGTTTTGGACTCTTTCATTTAAACTTCGGGCACTCTGTCATACTTGAGATTTCGATAGGAATTTTCGAATTCGTGAAGCTTCTGCAATTTTCCCTTTTTTTAGCCACACAAATGTGTCTTTACTCGTTCCTTATGCACATCAACTACATCTTCCTCTCCCAATATGACCTCCTTGTTCTAGTTCGTTCTTTTTCCGGGGTCTACACTATTTCAAGGTATGCACCCGAGTCCCAGCGCAAGGGTTCTCCACACAACCTGAATGTAGTTTTCTTCATATGTATGATGCCCTCCCTTCTTCTTCACAGTCATCTCTCTCCTCATGATTCTACACCTAAAACTCTCCAGCACAGCCCTCATCGCTCATCTACTTCTCTACATAATCCCTTTTTTTGCTTCTCTCTTTCCTAGACTGCTCTCTCAATCCTCCTTGCTTCCAGGCATCGAGACGCCCCCCCCCCCCCCCCAAAAAAATAACAGACAAAGAAGATGCATAAAAAAAATGCCTCCTGGGTCTCCTCGCCACTTCCTTTTCCCCTCCAAAAAAACGAGAGAGAGCCCCCCGTTTTTCACGATCTCCCTTTTCTTTTGATGCGCCATTCCTGTCCCATTTTTTCTGCATTAATTCCTCTTTTTTTTTCCCCTCTGACGGATGCGTGCTCATCAGCAGCCCCTCTGACCACACTTTATAAAGGTCGAAGAAAAAATGTCTCTCTGATGAGGGCGACTCTGGTATATTAGGTCTGTGAAAATGAAATCGAAAAAACCAACCTTTGGCTTACTTTCCAGTGACCCAATTTATTTAATTTATTTTTCCTCAAGCTTGAAAATCAAACACTTTGTGAGCCTTTGGCTTACTTTCCAGTGACCCAATTTATTTAATTATTTTTCCTTCAAGCTTGAAAATCAAACACTTTGTGAGCCTCTAGATGAGAGATGGCCTGACATATTCCTTCCACACCTCATAGATAAGGAAGTTTGCACAATGATAAACTTGAAGAACATGTTAACAAAAACTATCACACTTTGGCCTGCTGAACGGACTTCTTGCAAGAGAATCTCACTAGGGATCGGCCATGTGAGTGGACCAATTGGTATTCCAAATCTGACCACAAAGACGCATACCATCACCACTTCTGTGGTGCTGTATGTCGACGCAATGATATAATTTCAATGTATATATATAATTTTTTGAATATCATCAATGGGGCCAATGATCAGTTCATCCTCCTTCCCAATAGCCAAACACTTGATGTTGAGTCACTCCATGTTGCAACATTAGACCTTGGCAATTCATAAAAAGTCATTATGTACCATTTGCATCTCCCCATTGTTTTTGCTCATTGTAGCCGTCAATCAACGTGTTCCATGCCACTACATCTCTTTTCTTTCCAAAAAACTTGAATTTAAAAATAAGTTCCACCAAATGGAAGCGTGTTAATTCATTAAAAAAATCATAACTTTGCTCGTTAACATACTCCCCTACACCTATCTGCGAAGTCATCCCTGATGAGTGATCAATCCTACAAATAATGCTTGGACAACCACAAAACACATCAATAATATAATATTTCCCTCGTGCATACCTTCCATTCCTCAATTCACCTGCACTCATTCAAGCCATGAGTTCTCTATTATAGAAACATCACCAATGAATACATACAAGTCATTTATTCACAAAACGATCTACTTGCAAGTGCATACATCAAGTGTTGAGATATCAAGCTCAACATGTGATGATCTAAGATGACACGTATCACTTTTTCATTTCTCTGACATGTCTAGTGGTCACACCAATATATATCAAGGATACTTCATTGAGCTTTACTAGATTTATCTACCGAGAGGGATGGAACATTTGTTTTCTTGCCAGCTCACTCATTTGTGGACATTAGGATTTTCCTTATGTACTATTCTTTATATATTGCACTTGTTGTATTGTTGTGTCTAGGTCATTCTTGTACATTCCTTTTATGTAATAGATTAAGAAGAAGAAGATCATTCCTCCTTGCTTCAATCTATGTGTGTGATCCTCTTTGATTGTGTGTGTGTGTGTGTGTGTGTGTGAGCTCTCTTGCTTATCTCCTTCCTTGTGACATGGTATCAGAGCCAGTGTGGCTATAAAGAACTCATGGAGAAGGCCGACGGTGATGAGTATGCAAGAAGGCATGGAGAAAGTGAAATTCACAAAAAACCTCAAATTGCTATGAAAATTGGCATGAAGGTAGAAGGCCTCAATATTTTCAGGTTATCCCTTTAGGGTCACTCATTTTTGTCAGATTTCTATTTCGAAGCCATCTCGATCTCCATTTTGAACCCACAAGGTGGGGTCCATAGAAAAACTAGGTCATTTTGCAAAACTATAACTTGTGTCTTGTTCGGAAACACTCATATAAGTTGCAGAAGAATAACTTCCATGCTTGCAGATTCAAAATGACAAATTTCTTGATGGGAAAAGGCTATTGGAAGTACATGGAAGGGGAGAACAAAAATGCTCCACAATTACCAGAGAGGAATCACATTGTAGACCAGTTAAGAGCATATGAGGAATGGAATCAAGGAGCACGAAAGGTAATATATTGGATATCTGTTAACATACAGGATAACATGATTGGGCACATATAGGATGCCAAGACTCTGAAAGAGGCTTGGAACAGCTTGGTCACATTGTATGAGACTAATACAAAGGCACGAGAAAAAGGGCATGTCCGTAAGTGACTACACCCTAAAAATCAAAAGCATATGTGAGCCACTTGTGTCTATTGGCGTGAATGTAGATGATGATGATAAGGTGGAAGTGTGCCTTTGTGGTTTAGGAGCTACGTATAAGCAATTCAGAGAAAATATCTCAAATTTTGTTGATCTAGTGTCCATGTGAAGAATCTTGGTGAGGACTCGAACTCCCAAGGAAAACCTAGTTTTGGTAAGGTATTCTACTCTGGAAGAGGAAGAGGCAGAGGTAGAGGCCTCGAAAGTGGAAGAGGAAACAGTAACCAAGACCAAAGTCAACATCAGAATCATGTAGGAGGTAGAGGACAATTTTGAGGTAGGGGAGTCAAAGAGGCCGCATAAATTTCCAAAGAAATGATTCACATAATGATAGTAAAGGATGCTAGAATTGTGGTAAACCTAGACACTGAATGTGATTGCAGGTTGAAGAATCAAAATATCAGAAGGTGGAAAAACAACTACGCATCCACAAGTGTAGATGATTGTGAGAAGCTATTCATGGTTCAACATCATATGATGAATACGATGTTTGTTGATGTTTCAAAATCAAATGGAAATGTCTAATATGCTTCAAATCACATGATCAGTCATGCAAAATGATTTAGTAGTTTGCAAAAATTGCCAATTCCTAGATATGTTGAAACAGGTGGTGACACATCACACCCTATCAAGCATACAAAAAACATAGCACTGTCTATGGAGGATGGGAAGGTAAAACATCTTGCTGATGTGTTGCATGTTCCAAATATAACAAAGAATCTGATTTTTGTTGGACAAATGGTTGACCAAGGATTACAAGTTAGGTTCAATGTTGATGGGTTATATGTAGAAGAGTACAAACAAGGTGGACGATTGATTGCCAAAGGAAACAAAGTGGTTAGGATGTTCACCTTAAATGTGAATATTCCTAAAATGAATGCATCCATGTTTGCAAAAGGTGCAAGAGTTATTGTTGATATAGAGATTTGGCATAAATGAATTGGACATGCAAATTTGTAGAGGATAAAATTGATGCAGTCCAAGGAGATTTTCAATGGACTACCAAATTTCAAAGTCGCAGAAATGCAAAAGGTATGTGCAGCATGTCCATTTGGTAAACACTCAAGAGCATCATTTCCACATGATAAGCATGTTAGTGAGAATGTGCTAGAAATAGTACATACAAATGTTTGGGGTCCTGCAAAAGCCACATCTATGGGCAGTTGCAGGTTTTATGTTACTTTCATTGATGACAATACACGAAAAGTATGGGTATATTTCATGAAAGAGAAGAGTGAGGCATTCACTCACTTCCAAAATTTTGAGGCTATGGTGGAAAAGCAGATACGAAAGTGTATTCAGACATTAAGGTCTGATGGAGGAGAATACATGTCAAATGAGTTCAAAAATTTTCTTAAAAGTCATGGAATTTGACGTCAGTTTTCATGCAGGTACACACACAATAGAATGGCATTGCTAAATGCAAAATAGACATGTTGTAGAAATAGCAATAACATTGATGGCTGACAATGTGCCTCATTCTTATTGGCCAGAAGTTGTGCACACATGCACACAGTTGGCTTGTACCAACCATGGTTGTCCTAGTAATATGGAGAAGGTACCTTTAGTGGTCCTTGGTTTGACTATCAAGTAGTCGATATTGAACTCTAATACCCTAATGATTGTGCTTACATTTTTCAAGAGACCTACATGTTTTACCTTGGTTTGGTCACCCATTCTTAGGGACATAGGATTATCCTCCATTTGGGTAAGTCTGGGGGCCTTCATCATGTATTCTATCATCAGATTAACCTCTACACCACTGTCTGATTGAGCATCCATGACTGCATATCCTTTGTTCTGCACAATTACCATAGGAGCATTTGAGTCAATTTGTGTTGTGATGCTCTGTGTATCTCTTTTCTTGTTTCTTCTTGTCTTGAGATTTGCAAGGTTTCTTAATGTATTTGTTATAGAATTGCTTCCTACATACAAGGGAGCATTTCAGCAGCGTGCCAAGGTCTAAGGTGACCTCCATTTTGGTCAATCTCTCCACAATATCCATTTTTTCCTCACTGTTTTTTTTTCTTTTTGATGTTTTGGGGTTTTCAACTTTTCAGCGAATGGAGGAATTCCTCATACAAATTTCTTTGTAATTGGTAGAAGTATATCCACTTCATCCCCTTGCTTAGGTTCCCTTTGTTCATAAATTTCTTCCATTTCCTCTTCCAATTCACTATGCTCTTGTGTCTTTTCCTTAACTACATTTTCACTCTTCCTTTGTACATCCTCCTTTGTGTACTCTTGGGTTCGCGTTACTACTACTACAATAGGCTCTTTTTTGACTCGCTTGCCTGGGTCTGCTTCCAAAAAATGCATAGAAGAACTTGATCCTTCTCAGGCACTCCTATAGTGGGAATCTGTTCTTGTAATTTAGGAGTGGGTTGCATCTTAATTTTGACATAGTTTGAAGATTCAACTAGCCCTTTCCCTTTGCCATTGTCAGCTCTCTTTTTAGGACAATCTTAATCATAATGTCCTTCTCCACTATAGTACCTACATAATGGGGTGAACCCAATGGGCTTCTTCTTGTTTGGGCAGATTCGAGCTATGTGCCCATCACCTCCACATCTCCAACACTGAATTGGAGCAATTCTTCTCTATTCTCATGCTCCCTCTCTAGGGTAGCCACCATCTTGGCCCTAAGTATCATGCCCATATGTTTTCCTTGTTTCCCAATGAGGTACAGTTTGTTCACTTTGAGCAGTAGCCTCGTATAAGGACACTCTCTTGTATTCCCAGGTTTCATGGTCCTTCCTTCATAAGCCATCCTTCGATAGCATTGGTCCTCAATATGGTTTGGCTTGTTGTAGAAGGTGAAAAAACTTCTAGATAGAGGTCTATCAGTGACCAATCTCGAGACTGTGGGGCACTCTGTGGCTATATGAACATAGCCATGTTTCCCACACCATGTGTTAGACCTAAACACACCTTGGTTGTGTTCTAGAACTAGCTCATGCTTTACAATGTATGTCTCCTGGGTAAGAGTGGCAGCTTTCATTCCTTGAGTCACTAGCTCTAGTATCCGTTCCTCTCTCAATGCAAGCTAACCTCTTTGGGATTACTTGTGGTAGTGGCAAAAGCTAGAGTTGTCAATGTTGGGCTTTCATAGGCAGGATTTCTTAAGGATGCACCTACTAGTCCTTCAATCGATTGTATAGGATCTCTCTCCTTCTTTGTTGGCTTAATTGTACTTCCAACCATACCCTAGCTTCCTTTTTTGTAGCTATTAGATTGGCAGGCTACCTCAAGCTTACATGTTGCTACATTGTGGGATCCCTCAATCCTACAATAAACCTTCTCTTTAGATTCACATCATTTGGAGCATTTGTGCCCATTTTCCTAACCAATGTTTCCATTCATTGGATATAATGATCGACACGTTCGTTTACTCCCTATTGTAGATAATCCATCTATTGGGTGAGTCTATCTTAGAAGGCTTGCCTCCAAAATTTTGCCAAGAAGGCATCTTTAAAGCACCTGATACATCCCTATCTCCTAAGGTGTCAGATTTCCATACCAGTTTGTCACCTCATCTCGGAGAGTTGCAAGAAACATTCTCAATCTTTATCCTTGGTCTATGAAATCTCTCAGATGTACTAGAACTCAATAAGCGATTTCAAACAAGGGGGTGATAGCAATATCACTTCATTCCCATAAGTTCAAAGCCCTTGGTTTCAAGACTCCCTTGAGTCTCCTCACTTAAGTGGCTACGCTTCTCTAGTAATATAATCTTTCTTCTTATTTCTTCTAACTACTTGAAGATTCTTTGTATGATTCTTGCCTACACCTCTCTCAAGCTTCAGCCCTTCAAACGGCTCGCTCTTGCCTTTGTGTTTGAGTTCTCCCTAAGGAAGAAGTCACTTCGCTCATGTACTAGGCACTGAGTCTGAGAGTTTGGCCAACATGTGGTGCTAGGCAAACCTATGGCACTCTCTTCTAAAGATGTACCAAGCAATCCCTAGTAGGATTGCCAAAATGAAATAGGTCCTTATGCTGAGAAAACATTGCTTTCATGCAACTATATCTACTCAATTTCTTGTCTCTCACCAACTTTCTCCTACTTTGAGCTCACAACTATGCACAAATAATTCACTTTCTTGATCCCCAGTAGGATCACTAGATGGTTACTCGCCCCTTAGATCCTATAATGTGTAGTGCTATTTTGATTCATTTTAGAGGCTTCCTTTAATGATTGCTTTAGCATACAGTGTCGATGGATTGAGACCTAGTGTGACCTTTGTACCCACATGCTAAATGGCCACTGATCATAGCATTTGTGCACTTGCAACTCATCATGGTTGGAATGTATATCAATTGGACATTAAAACTGCATTTGAATGGTGAATTACATGAAGAAGTGTATGTATTTCAGCCTCGTGGTTTTGTGCAAAAATGCCATGAAAACAAAGTGTGCAAGTTGTAAAAGGCATTGTATGGTTTGAAGCAAGCACCACATGCTTAGTATGAAAAGATACATGCCCACTTGATTGCACATGGTTTTGAGAACAGCCCAACTGAGAGAACCTTAAATGTTAAGCATGCAAATGATGTACTTTTGATCATTGTTTTGTATGTTGATGACATGTTGTTCACTAGACCTAATGAGAAGCATATTGCATAATTTAAGGCTGGTTTGCATGCCTCTTTTGAGATGACATATTGGGGCATTTGCATAATTATTTTGACATTCAATTTATGCAAGTTGATGGGGGAATATCTTTGTGGTTTTTTGAACTTGAAGATTGCAAACCGATTGCCACTTCTATAGAAAAAAGTTTATAGTTGAGGCTTCATGATGTTGGAGATGCATTTGATGTTGTTCTCTATCAATAGGGTGTTGGATGCTTGATTTTCAAGGCCAAAATGCTACAATAATGTGTCAATATATTTTGTTTGACACAAATCTATTCCCCCATCAACTTGCATAAGTTGAATGCCCAAATAATGATACAAATGCCCCAAATCTAACATCTCAAAAGAGACATGCAGTCAACCTTAAATTCAATAATATGCTTCTCATTAGGACCAATGAGCAACGTCTCATCAACATATACAACAATGAGCAGAAGTACATCATTTGCATGCTTAACATATAAGGTGCTCTTAGTTGGAGTGTTCTCAAAACCATGTGCAAACAAGTAGCCATGTATCTTTTCATACCAAGCACATGGTGCTTGCTTCAAACGATATAATGCCTTCTTCAACTTGCACACTTTGTTTTCATGCCCTTTTTGCACAAAACCACATGGCTAAAATACATACACTTCTTCATGTAAGTCATCATTCAAAAATCTTGTTTTAATGTCCAATTGATGTACATTCCAACCACCATGAGCTTCAAGTGCACAAATGCTATGATTAGTGGTCTTTGACATGTGGGAGCAAAGGTATCATCAAAATCAATGCCTCTCTTTTGAGCATAAACTTTTGCAACAAGCCCCACCTAATATTGTCAATTTTGATCCATCAAGTTAACATTTTAGCTTGTATACCCATTCAGTGTTGATGGTCTTTTTCCTTGGAGGAAAATCACATAAAGACTAAGTACCATTCTTCATAATAACATCATATTCTGATTGCATAGCAACCATCCAATTTTTTTGAATTTTGTGATTTATCAAAAGGATCAAGGAGTATCATCGCAAAGAGTAGAGGTATCTAGTGCATAACAAACAGATGCAAAAGAAGCAATATGAGAGCCTGAACGAGTATGTCATGATGGAGCTACATCTAATTTGCTATCTCTTAATGTTTGCACCATCCATTTAGGCATAGTTTTTGCCTTCTCTATATATGCGCTCTCATCAACAAGTGCATCATGCACATTTCCATTAGAAATGGAATGGTTTACATCATTATTTGAAACCTCTAAAGGCTGAGAAATTTCCTCGTTTTGTCCAACACTTGACTTTCGACATGTAAAAGGAGGCAGCAAAGTGTCATACACATCTTTAGAGCTAACTGATGTCTCCTTAGTACACAAAAGTAATGGCTGAATTTCATTTTCCACAAAAAAACATCATGGATAACCAAAATGTGTTTATTCTATGGATGATATAGATGATAGCCTTTTCTCTTCAAACTATACCCAACAAAAATACATTTTATTACTTTATCATCCAACTTTATACATTGTTATTTAGGCACTAATACATATGTAAAACAACCAAAGACACACAAATGATCAATAGATGGCTTGGGAACATGCCAAGCCTCATATGGAGTGATCAATTGCAATGCTTTGGTGGGACAACTGCTAAGTACATATGCTACACACATAATTGCCTCAAGTCATAAGCTATATGGTAAAGCCTGACTTCTGACCATACACCTCACCATCTCCATGAGAGATATTTTCTTTCTTTTAGCAGCTCCATTTTTTTGAGGTGTATTTGGCACTATAAACTGATGTATTATTCCATGATCATCCAAAAGTGCATTAAAATCAGAAGACATGCATCCACCCCTCGTCGATCAGGATGGAGGGTGCCCATTTTACATGCTCATAAATTTTTAGCCATAACCAGAAACTAATTTAAGCACATAACACTTCGGACTTCTCTTTTGATGGATACACCTATACATGCCTAGAGAACTCATCAATAAAAGTCATGAAGTAATGAAGGTGTTTGCATAGGGCCACATACATCACTATGAACAAGCTGAAATTTATGAGAATCTTGAATTGAACCATCTTTTGGGATGGAGGAAGTCTTCCTTAAAATACAAACTTCACAGACATGTTTACAAGGTGAATCAAGTTTGGGTAGAGATGACACCATTTTAGAGTTTTCCAGGCAAAGCAAACTAGCAAAATTTAGATGACCAAAGCATGCATGCCAAAGCTTTGCATATGAGATAGCCTGAGAATCTTGGGCTACACATGTTGATTCATCCATAGATTTTGCAGAGCCTATGAGCTTATATAGCCCATGATATAAAAGGCCAGAAGCAATAATAACATCACCATTTGAGAGATCATGAATTGTACATCTGTGATCAACCAAATTTGACAACCAAGCCAAAATTGGCTAATGCTGAAACTAACAATAGATTTTTCTTCACACATAAAAAGCATATGAAAATGTGAAAGAATTACCATTAGTAGTACTCAAAATGATCTTACTAACTCTGATTACAAGATAATAGGAGTTCTTAGTGCGTGTGATAATATTCCTTATAAGGGTAGGTTCAAGTGAACTAAAGAAATTGCACTACTGTCACACATTGATCCACAAGGACCATGACTTTGGTCCATATGGATCATTTCATGTGTGTGAGGGACAAGGGCTAGTTAGCCAAGGTCCAAATCTTGGGGGATACCTTAAGGTACTTAGTAGTAATGGGAATAAGCGATGGCCACATGTTCACACTAGATTATTCCATATCATTGCTATTTTAGAGTACAAGAAGGTATATATGGATGGGAGGAGAGTCACACACACATCATTCAAGTCTTTGTCTGACAACTGGAAGGTAATATGTTTGGTTGCTCTACTATCAAAGTACTAAACATTTGAGTCTACTATAGACATACATTGCTCATGACAAGATGGTTCATAGATATGTAGTAAATGCCCATTCTTCATTTAGTAGAAGATTAGTAGACCCTATTTAGGCATGAGGCCTCTACAACAACCATTCTAGCCTCTTCGTTTTTTACATCTTTTGTAGCTAGTTTTGGAAAACTCTTTATGAAATGATCATTTTCCTTATGGTATTTGCACTTTTTTTGCTTTTCTGTTTTCTTCTCATCTTTGTCTTCGTTCTTCAATTATGCAACATTAGCAAATTTTTTGTGTACTAGTAGATGAGTTTCATTTACCTTTGCCATCTAAATAGCTAAGAAAGCTTGATTTGCAATACACGTAATTGGCCTATTCTATCTAGACTAATGTTCTTGCAACAAAAGAGATACTAACTATTCAAACATTAAGGCATTTGGATTGCCTTTAATCATCAATTGAAGAGTAGAAGCAAAAGTCTGATATGAATCTAGAGGCATGTTAAGAATAGTATGCAAAAGTGAACTATCTAGTAAAATTTCATCAATAGAAATCAACTGCTCCTTCAAATCTTTGATCTTTGTAAAAAAATTATCCATAGATTTACCTTCATTCATATGTTCACTCTCCAACTATTTTGAGAAGTACCCAACATGAGCCATGAATTCATGTATGAGCATCTATCAATTCATGTGCATAAGCATCTCTGCCATCCCACCAAAGTTGTTATGCAATAGGTGCAACAAGAACCAAAACACAAACGCAAATTTGAAGATCATCATCATCAACACCACCTACATCACTTCAATAACTGTATTGATAGGCGTAGTAGGACATTTTTCAACAACCTATACAATAATCCACAACCTTTTTGCTATCAATACATGATGCATCATATATGCCCACAATGGGTAATAAGTAGCATCCAACTTTTCTCAATAGCCAACATATAGAATATATCATTGTTTTCAGCCATGGCTAGTGACTAAATACCCTCATGTAAAAAATTGATTGTATCTAAAAAATGAAAAGAAACACCATGTTGAACTTTGCTAAACCTATAGTAGACTTTGAGTTGCTTGTACTAGTTAACCAAAACTTGTATATATGTTTGACACAAAAGGATGAAATTGACTACATATTCAATGCGATAGTACATTTGGAGGCCAAAATGAGCTCATATTAAAATTGTGATGCAGCATAGTAGAGCTGTTTTGCACTTCTAATTGCCCTAAGTATGCTCACCAATTTTCATGTGATTTTGAGACTCTAATAAAAGGAGTGTCAATGATGCCCTAGATGAAGCGGCAACCTGCTTTGATGCCCATTGTTGGAATTCGAGGTCTTGGCCACATGAACAACACAAGGACGAAGAAGATGCTTGAAGCACAACAAAATACAGGATCTCTTATCAAGTGAATGTAGAAAGATAATTCATCCATTAAGGTTATGTGCATATACATAATCCGAGGGAAAATAACCTCCTAAAGAGGTAAAAAAATGCCCCAACATTCATAGGTCTATTCACACACATCACTATCAAAATATATCAAAAACTCTGAGGCATTGACTATGCATGATATATGTAGAAACTCCCTCGTATGATAGAAGATTGGGTTATGTTAATTTTTGACATGTATGATGGCACTGTGGTACCGACTTTAATTTATGCCATTTCATCTTTGATTTGAGATCATGGTTTTATCAGTGCATGTACAGTGGAATTTTCTTTTTATTTTGTTTTGTGGCATTTGGATACAATTTTGTTTGCCAATTGCACATAATGGTGGTACTTGCATTTTCTTATTTTCTTTGCAAGACGATCTAGATTGGAGCCTTAATTGTACACTCATTTGTCACTTTGGTTGGTATTAGAATATGATCACTATATGGATTATTTTTTTCCAATGTGGTTCTTGGAATTCATGCATGGTGATTCCCACATGCTTATTTGGTTCTAGATTCCATTTCTCAAGGGGATGGTGCCAAAATTGCATCAACCCTCATGCTAGAAAATATTCTAGTATATCCTTTGTTGTGTATAGCTTTGGATTGTTTCTTATCTTATGTTACTTGGAAATTCTCATAGATTATTCGTGATAAATTGGACCGTTTTGTGAGATTCATTGTTGAGTGGGATGGAGTATTGCCATTGTATTGGCATTTCTTGCCATAAATTTTATTGGCATGTGTATTTGTCATTATCTATGGTTGGATCAATAATAAGTGGTGACATATTACTTGTGATTTTTTTCTATTGGCTATCTTTTCTTGATCTCTCAATTTATAGGGGATACTCTGTTAGATTTTTCCTAGGATTCTTCACATTTTCTTATGTTCATTTTTGCAGACTTGGTGAGTAGGATAATGCTGATACTTTTATATGCATACTAGATGCATGCTATGTGACATGTTCACATGTTTTCTTCTCTATTGAGATATTTATGATGTGAATCATGCTTATGGATACGCATATGTGATCCTATTGATGATACAATATTTTTTCTAGTCTCTTGTTTGTGAGGAGATGGTGAGATATTTCCAGAGATGAGGTGGTGCTCCAAAAATCCTGCTCTACACCGGCCAATC
The DNA here is from genome assembly GCA_020310875.1 of Ceratopteris richardii. Lineage (NCBI taxonomy): Eukaryota > Viridiplantae > Streptophyta > Polypodiopsida > Polypodiales > Pteridaceae > Ceratopteris > Ceratopteris richardii. Next base: position 71,714,569 of record CM035439.1, read on the forward strand.
TAGCTTCAAGGGTGCTTAATATACCTTGGTAGTATTGTTTTTGTATGAGTTGTTATTGTAACCATTATTGTTTTTGAGTCTACCTTTTGAGATTCCATAGCCTCCTCTATTGTAACCTCTACCTCTTTGATTCCTAGGATTCTTGAAACAATTCTCAGTGATATGATTAGTTAAGCCACATATGGCACATGCAGATGAGCTAAAAGCTCTCCCCCTTCCTTTTCTTCCTCCTCTACCTCTTCCTCTTCCTGCAAAGTTTGTTTAAGAGGTGCTCCCTTCATCATCAGACTTCTTATCTTTGCCTTTGTTATCTTTTCTTTTATCTTATCTATATAGAGAGTAGAGGATTGATTACCTTTTGAGTTGTCTCCATTCTTCATAAGCTTTGCCTCATGTGTGAACAGTTGTCGCACGAGGGTGTTGAAATCAAGAACTTGCATGTCCATGAAGAGGTCCATGACTGTGGTGAAAGCTTCCCATTTGTCATCTACCTTTATTCCATTGATCACTTGCCTTACTGTTTGCTCTTCATCAATGATTTCTCCAATGCTTCCAAGTTTTTCTACAATGTCTTTTATTTTGGTGACAAAATTAGTCACACTTTTCTTAGGGATCTTCTTGAGTGTAGTGAATTCCATCCACAATTGATTCTTCCTTGCCTTAGTGCTTGATGATGCTTCAAGAGCACTCCAAGTCTCTTCTGAAGTCTTGCAACTCCTAATGTGTGGTAGTAAAAAATTAGAGATTGAGTTTAGAATATATGACCTTTACCCTTTGAGCACCATGTATTTAACCTCTCTTGTTTTTCTTGTGTTGGTTGGCCCTTGCTTCTAAGGATTGGCATCATCTCATCTCCTGATATGTAACCATAGAAGTTTCTCCTTTGAAGGTAAGCTTCAATTATAAGTGACCAAGATGAATAGTTACCTTGATCCAATTTGTCTGTGAATGAAGGAAATCCATCCCCCATGTTGACTAGTTTCTCTGACACTGTGAGGAGATGGTGAGATACTTCCAGAGATGAGGTGGTGCTACAAATATCCTGCTCTACACCTGCCAATCTAGCTTCGGGGGTGCTCAATATGCTTCATTATCTTCACAATGATGCATATATAACCACCACATCCTTTGGAGCATCACTGTCAAATGCTTGTATCAAAACACATAACTTGTATATGTAAGACATGAGAAGAACCTTCTATTTTGGGAAGAGAAGGCCTTAGGATTATGCTTAGATCTCACAACCTCACATGAATTGACCAGAGATATTTTTCACACATCTAATTGAAGTGTATAGATAACTAAAGCAAGTTATTTCATGAATTTAGCAAATTAGGGTGGTCATCCCAACTTTTCAAGATCTAGAAGGTATGCAGATACAGTCATCTTCTTTGCTCCTTATCTCTACATCTACGAAATAAAACTTAATGAAAACTGATTTGTGAAAACTAGAACTCTACTCTAACTATCCCAAGTTAAATGATAGCAAATGGATGAGTACATGCAGAGAAAGTGATTCCACCAGTTCATTGTAATGATGAAGATGTTGGAGCAAATAGTAGATAGAGATGTACTCAATGAGATGTATCAAAATATGAATGATATTGCACATATAGTATAGAGGGAGTGTAGGGGACTACACATAGATAGCGTGAGCTCAATGTGTTCTCATTGAAGGAGTTCAAATCCTCTCATAATTTCTCTCTCATCCCACGACTAAAATCATGTCTATTTATACACATTACTTGACTTTGAATTTGAATTTTCCCTCACCTAAAAGTGATCCTACATTTATGGATGTAATTGATTTGATTCCTCCACGAAACGAGTCGTGGGTTTAGCCTCCTAACTTCACAAGATTCTTTCTTCTTTTGACTTTTAAAATTATTCAAGATAAAAGCATTGAAATTAACAAGCATAGGTTCATATGTAGATCTCTATGGGAAGAGATAAACAGATGTGTAATCCTAGATCCTTAGCAATGCACTTAGGCTTGATAATAACACCCACATTGTTACATTTCAAATCTCTTGAAGTTCCAACATGCTATCTTCTCGGTTTGATGGTACTAACTTTTTGAGGTGGAAAGATCACATGTGGCATACATTGGTTTGTAAAGGTTTACACACGTATGTGCATAGAGATGCACAAAGGCCTTGTGGAATGCCTAGCAATGTAGAGATGGATATGGATGCATTGGCCAACTCCACTATCTGATTACATCTTGTGGATTCTATATACCAGTTTGTGATGTAGGAGGAGATGAATAGTGCATTATGGAAGAGACTACATGAGATGTTTGGGAGTCAAATTACTCAAGTGAGAGAAAGATCACATCAACGGATTCGATGTTGGCATTGTGGCCATGAGGGCCATACTCTACAACATTGCTTTACGTGGATGTGACATTGACATCAGAGACATGCACATGATGCAGGTCATGTAGGGGTTTTAGGATAGCCTATGGCAATGTATTATGCCAGTGATGGTGATGTCACATTACTCTATGCTTCATCTCAAAAATCCTTTTATTCATTGGCTAACATACATAAGGCTTAATTTCTTGATACACTATCCACTTTCCATGTTACTCCAGTACATGAGTGGTTTTGTCAATTCTCACATGAAAGTCGTGGATGTGTGCACATGCTTGATGGTACAACATATGACATTAAGGGTGTAGGAGATGTATGCCTTATGCTACCTAGTGGAGCATTATTTGCACTCAAAATTGTATCTTATGTTTTCTCACTCCCTATGAGATTGATATCAATTGATTAGTTGTAGCATAGTGATTGTCAAGTATTTCTTGGTGAGCATCATTTTTAGTTGCAGTTGGGATATCTTATGTTTGTCAGAGGTGCTAGGATTAGGGACAGGTATCCACTACACATACTCCGTGTGCGAGACAATCTCATCTTAGTGGGGGCTTATCCTCATGTGCAGTGTGAGACTTGTCATCTCTCATTTTGTGTACCTATAGATAGGTCATTCGACATTCATGATGCACATGTATAGTAGGATTTAGATGCTCAAATAGATGCTTATGTAGAGCATGATTTGGATGCTCATGATGATTATGTAGAGCATGGTTTGGATGATCACATGAATGCTCATGTGGAGCACATTTTGGATGATCATATGGATGCCTCAAAGCATGATGTGGATGCTCATGTAGAGCATTGTGATGGTACTTAGTTAGAGTTTGATCATTGTATGGACCTTGATGTTGATGTTGCATAGTTAGCTCATGTGAAGCATGATGATACACTTGGCATGGTAGAGCAAGTTTGCTCTCATGATGAACACTGTGTTGTAGAGCAAGATAGATCTCCGGATGCACAACTAGACAAATCCTTAGTTGAGGGGATTGTTAATTTAGATGTTGAGGAGTCAACAATAATGCACTCATTCTTGGATTTTTCCATGATAGATGTTGACATGGATATATCAGGTTATGTTGGTCTTGATGATAGTTCTTTGGATACCTTAGATATAGACATGGCTAACATGGTTAGGTTAGCCATGATAGCGCAAGTTTCGTTAGCATTTGGGAGTATGATGTATGAGTTGTTATGCTCAAGATTAGATATTGGAGTTTCTATTGGAGCATTTTCCCTTGGAGTTTTCAATCATTTGATGATTGACACAGGTGTAGAGTGAGTTGGAGCTTTTTAAGGACCTCATCAGTTCTTGCATCAATCAAATTTGAGCTCCACTCTTTCTTATATGAAGTTCATAGATACACCTTGTTTGAGGCAGTTGGTGTAGGCTAATGTGTATGGGTTGAGGTTGGGACTCTTCCTTTACATTATTGTGAATTCCTACATCAATCTTTGTATGTATTGCCACTTATGGTCACATTGACCTTAAAGTGGGAGATTGTTGGGGATGTAAGGATCATGTGAACCTACCCCTATATTTTCATACATAATCTTTTATAGAGCCTCAGATTTTCATATTCAAATTGAATGTGGGGATCCTCTTACACATTTTTCCATTCTAATGTATTCAGCATTACGCTTTAACCTTCTCCAAAAACAAACATAAAGCATTGCAAGGGAGGGTTCTTGAACACTTCTTGTAAATAATAAAAAGAAAGGAGATAATGGTAAATCCAAGGAGGAAGAAGAAACGACTTCTCAAGCCAATTATGTCAAAGGAAGAGGAAATGGTAGAGGTAAAGGTAGAGGAAATGGAAGAAGTAGATGTAATCAAAACAATAACAAGAAGACACGTTGGATATGTGGCTTGAGCAATCATTTGGCATATGATTTTTGTTGATTCAAATCAAAATCAGAATAACAATGCTAGAAGTTGAAGTGGAAGGTATCAAAATCATTTTCAAAGAGGGAGACAAAGTCAAAGATGAGGCTATGGTAGAGGTGGAGCAAGAAATTGGAAACATAACCAATCCTACAACACTACCTACTACAGTTATGCAAATGATACTCTGAATGAGAACCATACAACATTGACGATGAACTTGATTAACACATCAGAGAATGAAGAGGTCAAGGTATTTTACATTGACTCTCATTGTTCAAATCATTCATTAGGAAATATAGAGTTAACGTCAGAATTAGAAGAAGGCATCTATACTCATACAGTTCAAATAGGTGATAACACGAGGCACAATGTACATTCAATTGGAAAAGTAAAATGCACGAGCGGAGCAGACCACTTACAAATGTTTTGTATGTTCCCACAATACGTGACAATCTGATTAGTCTGGGAAAATTATTTGAAAAAGGTTTTCAAGCTAGGTTTACAAATGAATGAGTTTTTCTAGAAGATCCAAACAAAGGACACAATCAAATTGTCCATGGTAATAATGAAGGTAGACTTTTCACTTTGAAAGTGCAAGTGAATATTGGTCAAGGTTTGCTCACACATGGTGGGAAGTGATTAAACAGCAGGCATAAGAGGTTAGGACATTTCAATGAAAGGTGAATCAAAGCTATGGTGGCAAATCAATATGTCTTAGGATAATCAACATATGATATAGAAATGTGAATCATGCCAAATGGGAAGGCACATATATTACCATTTCAAAAGAAAGGATTCAAGCATGATGGAATACTAAAGCTCATACATACAGATGTATGGGGACCAACAAATGAGGATCAATCAATGGCTCTATGTATTATGGTCTTTTTATTGATGATGCTACAAGATGGATAACTCTTTATGTTTGGAAAAAAAGATCATAAGTACTTGGAGCTTTCAAGCACTTCCATGCATATGCAAAAAAAGTAACAGGTCAAAAGCTAAAGATATTAAGGTATGAAGGAGGGGGAGAATACTTCTCCCAAGAACTCAATGAGTATCGTTGGAATGCAGGTATCAAGAGAGAAATAACTTGGAGATATAGACCTCAACAAAATGGGGTGGCAAAAAGAAGGAATAGGACCTTCATTGAGTTTGTTGGGGCCATGCTAAAAGAAAAGAATTGTCCAAATTACCTATGGGATGAGGCTATGACTACGACCATTACCTTGTGAATAGGTTGCCATGTATAGCTCTTGACAAAATGACTCCCTATGAAGATTGGTGGGGTAATTAACCAAACTTAGATCATTGTAAAGGTATTTGGATCACTTTCCTATGCTTATGCACCATCTCAACTTAGGCAAATGGGTATAGGTTGTTGAATCCTTTAATCAAAAAATTTATTGTTTCTAAAGATGTAACATTTGATGAAGAGAAAATTTGGTATGCAAAACAAATTCAAACAATTGAAGAATTTGAAGAAGAGTTAAGAAGACATGAAAAAGGTAAATCAAAAGTGTAGATGTATGAAGATGAAGATTATATGCAAGACAATACATCTGTGGTTGGATCATCAAGAAGAAATGAAGATGCACCTAGGCTTGATGAAGAAATCTAGCTGATACACATGATGTGGAGGAACCAAGAATCTCAAGCATAATCAAGCCAAACCATTTTGTACACACCTATCTAATAGTAAATCAATCTTTGAGTAGGAGGAATCAATCAACTTCTTAATGTTTGAAGAGATCAAAGTCATTTTATAAGTGTATGTAGGACAATTGATAGATATGAGGATTAGGTGCAATTTTTCATGAACTTCTTAGAGTTAGACTTTGAAGTACTATGCAAAGGCTTTTATGAGTGATAGCTAATTTCAAAGTTAGAATACACAACTACATTTGGTCAAAAGATCTTTGCAAAATGAGACACGAGCTTCAAGAACCAAGCATAGTACTATAGGTATGAAAAGTCAAAGAAAATTGAAGGCGTTTTTCAAACATAGCTTAATTCCTTAGCAAAACTGAAGAGAATTGTGAGATAAAGATTCAGCATATTGTTTGGAATTATTCACTTATTATATGAGACAACTTTGAGTATTCATTGTGCATACGAATTTGGAGGATTCGTAACAAAGTAGAGAAAAATTTGAAGCTAAACTAAATAAAAAGGTGCATCTTTAGAGAAAGTGATTACATTTCTTGCACAAATTGATAAAGATTTCTTAGTTTGAATTATTGTTGAGCTAATGATTGTTGAAAACCAAGTCTCAACCATGCAAAAGGACTCATCCCATGAGTTTTGCAAGTGGACAATCAAAAAGGAGGACCCAAATTCATGAAATCAAGTTAGGAGCTCCATCAAAATTCAATCGAATTCAAATCCCATGAACTACCCACCAAAAAGTGCACCTATAGTGATTGGTGGGTGGTTAGCTAGATTGTAGCAAAAGCAAAAGCTCTATATAAAAACAATTCTACCTTTTTTTCTTGAGTTCTATGCATTTCATAAGTTTCCCACTTATTTTAGTGAAGTACTAAATTCTAACAAGCATCCCGTTTCTTTTTTATCTCATTTTTGCATGATTTTGCTCCTGCCTATCTAGAGGTGTAGTTAGGCTTTCACAATTCTATTTGTACTAGATTGCAGAGCATTGTATCCTCTCTTATTATACTCATTTTCATTGACATCATGCATCATTTGGTCTCTCATAGAGTTCCCCAAAGTGTGCCAAAGTTTCAAGTTCTTTTACTAGTGAGTTGTGAGAAATTGCCAAGTTTGTGAAGCTATATCTTTGCACATTGGGAGAGAGTGTTGCGAATAGATGGTATCTCTTGTTCAAAGGATGTTTCTCCTAGCTAGAACATTCATTTTCGGATTATTCAAATTATTTTGGATAGCTCTCAAGGTCTAGTTTAAGTTTGCAAAGTTTCATTTTAAATCTATGTAAAAGTTCAAAGAAAAGTCTAGAATAATGAGCATATATCACTGTTTGTGGGCCTAGTGGAGGGCAGCCATCTTCCATTGTTGCATTGGGTGTTAGAAACATACCTTATCAGTGGTATCAGAGAATTTTGGAGGCTTGGGGACATGAGTGGACATCATATTGAAGACTTCTAGGGATCAGGAAAACTCGTGGAAGCACAAGGAGGACTTATCCAAAACAAGAATATATCAAAAGGGGGCTACATCAATCAAGACCTCAACTAGTTGAAGGTTACCAAAGGAGAAGCTATCAAAAAGTAACATCCACACTTTCTAAAACATAAAAACACATGAGGAGAAGATTGAGGAACATCTTAATGCTAATTATGTTTGAGTATAGTACACAAATAGAGAAGTTATAGAAAGTCAATCATCAATCATGGAAATTTAGATTTAGCAACTACCTTATGCATAAAGGATTGTGGAAATTAGTGAGTGACACATAGCCAAAGCCTGATGTACATGATCCATCACTTGAAGGATAGGTCAAAGCACTTAAGGAATGGATAAAAAGGGATGGGAGAGTCATTTTCATTATATCCCAACACATAAGCAATAGCATGATAGGGAATATACAAGACTTAGACATAACTAAATAATCTTAGGGAAGCACCAATCACTAACAATAATTGTGAAGGGATGGATAATATTTGGTGAAGATGAAACGGTGTTGTTGAATCTTTGCACTACACTAGCCAAATTGACTTCAGGGATATGTATTGGGCCCTTTTAGCTTGAAAATTGCTGTATTAGATACCCTATGTACCTTGGAAGATCACTCACTAATAGATGATTCAAAATAGATAGGTTTGACTAATGGTCAACTTGAGAAAACTTTCTATTTTGGAAAGATAAGCTCTAATATTTTACTCAATGCTCCTTCTCTAGTTAAAATTGACTAGAGAGCTTTTAGAGGAAGCTAATTAGGAAGAAAATCAACCTACTAGAAGTTATCTCAATGAAAATGAGTGACTATATTGAGAGAAATCAATTTAACAAATCACCTATGTGATCTCGACTTTTTAGGAAGCAGTAGAAGTAAATACATAGTTAGATTCTGATGAATGTTTCTCACAACTCAAAGATTCAAATCCAATGAAACTTTGTGATCTGAAAGTAGAATTAGAGAGCTAAAATTACCAAGTTAAATCATTGGAAAAGATGAACCATGCTCAGAGAAATCATTTTTGCAATTCGACTAAAAACTGAGATCACTGATAGTGAATAGTACACTCACATAGACTTGAAGTTGTGGCAACAAATATGTATGAACTCAAATGTATATTACATGGAAAGTATAATATACCTATTGATACATGTAGGATCTCTGAGATCACACTCAAATCTACTAGGATGCTCTACTAAGGAGTGTGTTTTTTGTGACTAGATAGGTCCGACATATATATTATGTCTTGGAGCCATATTTTAAATTTGAATTCATGCTCACCTAAAACACTTTTCCTAAATTCTAGTAATAGATTCTATTACAAACTTGTGGATTTCTTTGCCTAACATCAAGTGGCTTCAACCACTTTTGATTCTTTTACTTTTACAATAGGTGAATACCATAATTGATTCTTTCTAGCTTTCATGCTTGAAGAGAAGAAGGCCACAAGTGCTTCCACACTTTGTGAGAGGTTTTACAACTTCTAATGTGAGGCAACAAAAAATCAAAGATAGAGTTGAGGAGATAAGACCTTGCAAGTGCATCCTTGGAACATCATGTGTTCAATCTTTCTTGCTCTTCTTGTGTAGGGTGACTTTTGTTTCTAAACTTTGGCATAACTTCATCTCCAGCTAAATTACATATAAACTCCTACCTTGAAGGTAAGCCTTCATCCTTAATGACCAAGCAGAGTAATTACCTCTATCCAATTTGTCAACTGATGAAGGGAATCCATCTGCAATGTTGTTCAACCTTGCTCTGATACCATTGTGAAGAGATGGATTGCATTTGGTGAAGATGAAATGGTGTTGCTGAAACGTTGCACTACACCATCCAAATTGACTCTAGGGATATGTTGTGCGCCCTTTTAGCTTGCAAATTGATGTATAAGATACCCTATGTACCTTGGAAGATCACTCACAAATAGATGGTTCAAAACAAATAGCTTTGATCAATGGTCAACTTGAGAAAACTTTCTATTTGGAAAGATAAGCTCTAGTATTTTACTCAATGCTCCTTCTCTGGTTAAAACTAATAAGAGAGCTTCTAGAAAAATCTAACTAGGAAGCAAAGAAACCTATTAGAAGTTATTTCAATGAAAATGAGTCACTATATTGAGAGAAATCAATTTAACAAATCACCTATGTGATCCCGACTTTTTAGGAAGCAGTAGAAGTAAATACATAGTTAGATTCTGATGAATGTTTCTCACAACTCAAAGATCCAAATGCAGTGAAACTTTGTGACCTGAAAGTAGAATTAGAGAGCTAAATCTACTAAGTTAAATCATTGGAAAAGATGAACCTTGCTCAGAGAAATCATTTTTGCAATTCGACTAAAAACTGAGATCACTGATAGTGAATAGTACACTCACATAGACTTAAAGTTATGGCAACAAATATGTATGAACTCAAATGTATATTACATGGAAAGTATAATAGACTTATTGATACATGTAGGATCTCTGAGATCACACTCAAATCTGTCAGGATGCTGTACTAAGGAGTGTGTTTTTTGTGACTAGATAGGTCAGACATATATATTGTGTCTTGGAGCCATATTTTTAATTTGAATTCATGCTCACCTAAAACACTTTTCTTAAATTCTAGTAATAGATTCTATTACGAACTTGTGGATTTCTTTTCCTAACATCAAGTGGCTTCAACAACTTTTGATTCTTTTACTTTTACAATAGGTGAATACTCAAGAAACTACAAGAGTGAGTTCACAAGAGAACTCTTCATCACTTCAATTATTTTCTTCATGACTACATAATCTTGTGGTACTCAAGCCATCAAATAGGCTTGCCAAGAACTTGCTCCAAAAGCTCCCCCTCAAGCCTAGTGTGCTTGAGTTCTTCAATCTTCCAAGATTACCTGCAAACCAATCATTGATTTGATATTGAGTTGAGTACCATCCAATGCTTTTGTCAACATATCTGCACATTGTTGATGTGTGGATACATATGATAGCTGAATTTATTTGCTCAAAAAATTCCCTCTTACATAATGATAGTGTACTTCAATATGCTTAGTCGTGGCATGAAAAACTGGATTGAAAGCGTTCAGGGAGCTCATATTATCACCAAATATATATAGAGTTCCAAACTCCAAACCAAGATTTGTGAATAGAGTCTTCATCCACATTGCTTCTTGAGTAGCTATAGCAAGACCTCTATATTTAGCTTTTGTGGAAGAGAAAGAAATTGTGGGTTGCTTCTTAGATGACCATGAAATAAGTTTAGAACCTACAAAGGTAAGATATCCTAAAATGCTTCTCCTGTCCTCCTTGGAGCCAGCCCAATCTGCATCAGAGAACAATTTTACTCCTAGATCATATACATATGGATAGTATAATCCTTCATTCATGGTCCCTTTGAGGTATTTAAGTATCCTTTTGGCAGCATCCATAAGAGGTTTCCTAGTTCTGTAACATAAATTGACTTAGCACACTCACAGCATAACATATATCCACCCTAATTAAGGTGGCATAGTTCAAACTTCCCACAAGGATTTGATAACCTGTAATATCCTCTATGATTTCTCCTTCATGTGAGCTCAATTTATGATTAATTTCCATTGGAGTACCTTCAACCTTAGCATCTTGCATCTTGAATTTATCCAACATATCTTTAATATATTTTCTTTGAGAAAGGAATAAACCATGATTTGTACATACTACTTCCAATCCTAGGAAGTATGTGAGTGACCCAAGGTCACTTATCTTGAACTCCTCTTTCATCTGGTCCTTGATCTTCTTAATTCCATCTGCATCATTTCCTGTGAGAATAATGTCATCCACATACACACATAAATAAATAACTTCAGAATCACTCTTTTTGATAAAGAGTGAGGGATCTACCTTGCTAGGTTGAAATCCTTTATCCTACAAGAAGGTAACAAGTATGTGATTCCAAGCTCTTGGAGCTTGTTTGAGTCCATATAAAGCTTTGTTGAGTTTGCATACAAAATCAAGATGTGATTTGTCTTCAAAAATAGGTGGTTGTGCCATATACACCTCCTCTGTTATAAACCATTAAGGAATGCATTTTTTACATCCAATTGAAGAATCTTCCAATTCTTGGAAGAAGCAACACTTAGAAGGACTCTGATTGTGGGCATCTTTACCACATGAGAGAAGGTCTCCTCATAGTCAATTCCTTGAGTTTGTGCAAAGCCCTTTGCCACTAGCCTTGCCTTGTACCTATTAATAGAACCATCAAAATTCTTCTTTAATTTATAAATCCATTTTGAACCTACTATTTTCATTGACGAAGACTTGGGAACCAACTTCCAAGTTTTGTTCTCCTCAAGTGCTTCAATTTCCTCTTCCATTGCTAGCTTCCATTCCGGCCTATCCTTGGCATCCAAAAATGTTGAGGGTTCTTCTTGATTTAAGTCATGTGCTAAGTAGATTGAGTGCTTAGTAACAAAAGAAGTATCAAACCCATACCTCTCTGGTTTTCTTTTCTCCCTCATGGATCTTCTTAGACCATGATGTGATGATTCTGCTTCATAACCAAGCTCCTGCACATTAGCTTTACCTTTAGACTTCCATGCTTTGATTTTTTCTATCTGAGACACTTCATCATCTTTTGAGATATCCTACTCTTCAACTTTAGGAGGGTTGTCTTTGATAAGCTTTGAAAATCTTCTTCAATATCATAAGGTAAGTTGACTTCCCTGCATGAGTCTTCATACCAAGAACTATTATCATCAAACACAACATCTCTACTCACTAAAAAACCTTTGTTGCTTGGGTTGTATAGCCTGTAGCCTTTTTTATTATTTTCATATCCAATGAATACACATCTCTCTGCCTTAGGGTCCATCCTTCCTCTAATCTATGAAGGAACATGAGCATAGGCAATACATCCAAAGATTTTGCAATGATCCAAGCTAGGTCTTCTCCCATTCCAAGCCTCATATGGTGTCATACCATCAAGAGACTTTGACGGTAACCTGTTCATTAAATAAGTGGCTATAGATACAACCTCAGCCCATAAGTAGCTAGGTAAATGTTTTTCATTCAACATAGATCTTGCAGCTTCAACAATTTTCCTATTTCTTCTCTCTACCGCTCCATTTTGCTCTGGAGTGTACCTTGTAGTAATCTCTTTCTTGATTCCCCTTCCTTGAAGGATGGAATCAAAATCATGGGAGAAATAGTGTCCCCCTCCATCTGATATTAGCCTCTTTAGTGTCTTGCCTATTTGATTCTCCACAAGAGCTAGGTATTTTTTGAAGCATGAAAAAACTTCATCCTTGTGTTTCATGAAATACAGAAGAGTCCATCTATTGCAATCATCAATGAAAGAGACATAGTACATTGATCCAGAGATTGAAACATCCTTGTTAGGTCCCCATACATATGTATGAACCAATTCCAAGAGATCTCCATCCATATACCCTTTCTTCATGAATGGTAACCTGTGAGACTTTCCAAATTGGCATGCATTACACTTATAAGTCATATGCTGCTTTGACAAATTAGGAATTCCAAGTACACTTTGGTCTCTACATATCTGTTTTAGTGATCTTTCTCCAATATGTGCTAACCTCTTGTGCCAAAATTCCAATTCTATGAGTGTCTAATTACCATAATTAAAGAGAGCAATGTTCCTTGTATCTTGTAATTCAAATGTGAATAATCTACCTGTCTTTTCACCCTTTACAATCTTCCTGAATCCTTGACTAGGATCTTCAACAAGTGCACTTCTCCTTGTGAATATGACTTGCAAACCTTTCTCCAGAATTTGCCCTACACTTATCAAATTTTTAGTGATGGTAGGAACATAGAGTACCTCTCTAAGAAGTTTGAGATTTCCATCTGCTGCCTTTACATTTCCTATTTTTTCCACAAGGTTACTTGTATCATCACCTATTTGTACCTCATTCTTATTTCTTGGATCTTCCAAATCTGAGAGAAGAGCCACATTTCTTGCCACATGATTTGAACACCGTGAATCTATGTAGAAAACATGCTCATCAGATTTCCCTTGAGGTATTGTCATATTCATGAGTAGCAATGAGTCCACTTGATTTGAGTTCTCTATGTAGTTGAAATCTATTCTCCCTTTGTATCCTCCTTGATAGGTTGAATTGTTGTAATTGTTATGATTGCCATTACAATGTTGAACCTTCCTCTTGAGTAGCCATAACCTCCTCTATTGTAGCCTCTACCTCTTTGATTCCCGGAGTTCCTAAAGCAATTTTTAGTTGTATGATTGGTTGGTCCACAAATAGAACAAGGATTAGAGTCTTGGGGTCTCCCCTTGCCTTGTCTGCCTCCTCTACCTCTTCCTCTAGCATGTCTTCCTCTACCTGCATAGTTAGCTTGATGTGTACTTGCTTCATCATCCACTTTCTTTCCTTTCCCTTTGTTGTCTTTGAGTTTACTTTTATCCATGTACAAGGTAGAGGATTGATTACCTTTGGAACCTTCTCCATTCTTCATAAGCTTGGCCTCTTGAGTAAGTAGTTGTCCAATGAGTGTATTCAAGTTTGGTACATGCATATCCATGTATAAATCCATTGCTATTGTAAAGGCTTCCCACTTGTCATCTACCTTTATGCCATTGATGACTTGTCTTACAATTTTTTCTTCATCTATCACTTCTCCAATGCTTCCTAGCTGATCAGCAATATCCTTGATTTTTGTGACAAAATCAATCATATTTTCTTGGGAGATTTCTTGAGGGTTGTGAAATCCAACCATAATTGATTCTTTCTAGCTTTCCTGCTTGAAGAGAAGAAGGCCTCAAGTGCTTCCACACTTCTTGAGAGGTTTTACAACTTCCAATGTGAGGCAACAAAAAATCAAAGATGGAGTTGAGGAGATAAGACCTTGCAAGTGCATCCTTGGAACATCATGTGTTCAATCTTTCTTGCTCTTCTTGTGTAGGGCGACTTTTGTTTCTAAACTTTGACATAACTTCATCTCTAGCTCAATTACATATAAACTCCTGCCTTGAAGGTAAGCCTTCATCCTTAATGACCAAGCAGAGTAATTACCTCTATCCAATTTGTCAATTGATGAAGGGAATCCATCCGCAATGTTGTTCAACCTTGCTCTGATAACACTGTGAAGATATGGAATGTATTTGGTGAAGATGAAATGGTTTTGCGAAAACTTTGCACTACGCAAGCCAAATTGACTCTAGGGATATGTTGTGGGCCCTTTTAGCTTGCAAATTGATGTATAAGATACCATATGTACCTTGGAAGATCACTCACAAATAGATGGTTCAAAACAAATAGCTTTGACCAATGGTCAACTTGAGAAAACTTTCTATTTGGAAAGATAAGCTCTAGTATTTTACTCAATACTCCTTCTCTGGTTAAAGCTAACTAGAGAGCTTCTAGAAGAATCTAATCAAGAAGCAAAGAAACCTATTAGAAGTTATTTCAATGAAAATGAGTGACTATATTGAGAGAAATCAATTTAACAAATCACCTATGTGATCCCGACTTTTTAGGAAGCAGTAGAAGTAAATACATAGTTAGATTCTAATGAATGTTTCTCACAACTCAAAGATCTAAATGCAATGAAACTTTGTGGTCTGAAACTAGAATTAGAGAGCTAAAATTACCAAGTTAAATCATTGGAAAAGATGAACCATGCTCAGAGAAATCATTTTTGCAATTCGACTAAAAATTGAGATCACTGATAGTGAATAGTACACTCACATAGACTTGAAGTTATGGCAACAAATATGTATGAACTCAAATGTATTTTACATGGAAAGTATAATAGACTTATTGATACATGTAGGATCTCTGAGATCACACTCAAATCTGCCAAGATGCTCTACTAAGGGGTGTGTTTTTTGTGACTAGATAGGTCATACATATATATTGTGTCTTGGAGCCATATTTTAAATTTGAATTCATGCTCACCTAAAACACTTTTCCTAAATTCTAGTAATAGATTCGATTACAAACTTGTGGATTTCTTTGCCTAACATCAAGTGGCTTCAACCACTTTTGATTCTTTTACTTTCACAATAGGTGAATACTCAAGAAACTACAAGAGTGAGTTCACAAGAGAACTCTTCATCACTTCAAGTATTTTCTTCAAGACTACATAATCTTGTGGTACTCAAGCCATCACATAGGCTTTCCAAGAACTTGCTCCAACAATAATGAGTACATTTTGAAGGTTAAAGAGCTTGTGAATGCCCTAGGCTCAATTGGGAGCCCAATCAAAGATGACGAACATGGGAATAGGCTCCTGTCCTTGCTGGTATCTGTCATCCCTTTCTCTCATCCATTCTTTTTGCTTTTTTATGCATTCCAATGCTTCAAGCCTTGCTTCTCTTATTCTCTCTTCTTCTTCCTTTCGATGTCTCGCTTTAAGTAATCTACTCATCATCTCGTCTGTTTAGGGTTCTGAGTATTTCTTCACACGACAACCACTTATGTAGTTTGGCAAGACTTCTCCATCCAAAGTGGCTAGGCTCACAACTCCACTTCTAGAGATACGGTTAATTATCAGCAGTCCATATCCTCTCTTTTGCAATTTCTTAGCATGTTGTTTCAAGGTGTACACCAACTCTTTTAGTCCCTTATCTTTGATACGGGCCTCATAGTAGGGCCTTTTGTCGCCTCTTGGTTGCATAAATACGTGCTATTGGTTGTAGTCTAGTTTCATGCAATCTTTCAATCTCATTCAATTTTTGGGACAATTCATGCCTGGTCCACTCATATCTTTTAGCTACTCAAAGAGTAGGAATCAGAAAATCAACGAAAATGGCATGATGTAATTGCTTATCCCAATCTGATCGTTTATTATTTATTAGCTTGGTTAAAATGGTACAAAACACTTTATTGAAACTTTCAGCCTATCCATTTGATGGAGAGTGTTAATCTCCAAAAGAACAAGCTATTCTTGATGTTAGAGCACCTCTATATCAATAAAAACTCAAAACCTCAACCAATTTTGGAAGACCAATGCCAAATCATCAAGATTTTATCTAACTATGAAGAAAGTCATTACATAGAAAAGTATGTTACACTTAACTCATTCATTGGTTGACCAAATGTGTAAAGTTTCTACTGAAACTTTATGTAAGCTGCTAAAGGTTGCGCACCTTCTCCAAGTTAAAAATTCTCAAAAGGTTAGTAAATCATGAGATTTACTCCAAACAATTCACCTATGTCTAAAATTGTACTTTTCTACAGTCAACTTTGACACCTTCAACTTCTAATGCATAATTCTCTTAATCTAGAACCCATTTATTCAAATGCTTTTAGCCATAGGTCGCTTACCTTCCAACTTAAAGAAGTCAGTGCTTGATTGCTCAAAAATTTACACTGTGGAAGGAGAACTGACCAAAATATTATCATCAAATTTGTGCCTACTACAGTCTTCTCTTCTTCACATTTACACATGTAAAAGTTCCTACTCTCAATTCTCTTAGCCTGATCTCAATTAGGATCTAAAAATTTGTACAAAGTTCACTCTACTATAGACTTAGACTTTTACAAAGCATTTCCCAAAAGGACTAACACAAAAGGAGCACTGAGCAAAATATTGGGCTCAACTTTTCTTCTATTTCGGAAAACATTACATCTGTTTGATGAGAGATATTCTCTTCACTTCTAAAGTGTCTAATGACTCTTACAACTTGTCATTCATTATCTCTCATACATGCCCCGACATTCTACTTGTATATATAGGCATATATGTCCTAAATCTTAACCATAACAAAGGTATAAGTGAGTTAATTACAAGTCTAGTCTACATGTATATACAAGACTTCATTCTCTGATCATGCACTATCTTCAAGCTTCATATATATTGATCTTTGCTTCATCATTTGACTTCAAACCTTTGTCTAAAATATCAATTGATGATTGTCGTGCACCAATAGCTCCCCCTCAATCATCAATTGAGGTTTTTTCCATCTTCTTTATGCCTGCCATGTCTTTGAATCTCTGTAGCTTTGGTCCATCCAAGCTTTTAGTTAACATATCTGCAATCTGATCTTTTGTTGAAGTATGTATGACTTCAATCTCCTTATCAATCACCTTCTCTCTCAAGAAGTGATACTGAATCTCAATGTGTTTACTCCTGGCATGAAAAATAGTGTTAGCAGCTAGATACAATGAACTCATATTATCTCCATGAATAGTGGGTGTACTGAGAATGATGTCAAAACTCTTCATGAGAGTCTTCAACCATATAACCTCCTTTTTAGCTTCAACCATACCTTTATACTATGCTTCGTAGATGACAAAGCAATTGTGTGTTTCTTCTTAGAACACCAAGAGATTAGCTTATCTCCCACATAACATAAGTATCTGTAGGTTGATCTCCTATCATCAGGATTACCTGCCCAATCTGTATCACTATAGATCTTGATGTTTGTATCTGATGTGAAACCATGCTACCCTGCAATCTTCCATTTTAAACTTGATTAACAAGTTCTTCAAATACCTTTCTTGAATCACATATACTCCATGTTGAGTATATGAGACCTCCCTTCCCAAGAACTATGACAAGTCTCCCAAGTCATTAATCTTGAACTCTTTCTCCATTTGCCTTTTAAGACTTTGTATGCTCTTCTCATCTGTACCTGTAAGAATTATGGCATCAACATATATACACATGTAAATGAACCCATCATCACTTACTTTAACAAGCAAGCTACTATCTGCTTTAGACACTTGGAAACCAAGTTCTTTCAAGGACTTCAAAAGTCTATAATTCCATGCCCTTGGGGCTTGCTTCAAACCATACAAAGCTCTCTTGAGCTTACATACATATTCTGGATACCTTTTATCTTTGAACCCTTCTGGTTGCTCCATGACGACATCATCTGAAATGTAACCATTTACAAAAGCATTCTCACATCTAATTGACATAGTTTCCAACCTTTACATGCAGCAATGGCTATTAGTGTCCTTATAGTTGTCATCTTTGCCACAGGACTATAAGTCTCATCATAATCTATACCATATGTTTGAGCATACCATTTCACAACAAGTCTAGCTTTATACCTAGACACACTTTCGTCTTTGTCTTGTAGACCCATTTGCATCCAATGATCTTCTAACTATTTGGTTTATGAACAATGCATCATATTCTTCCTGCATAGCTTTCTCCCAATTTTTCTTACCTTTTACCTGCAAGTAACTTCCCTTTTTATACCTACATTCCATAA
This sequence comes from Ceratopteris richardii, assembly GCA_020310875.1. Classification (NCBI taxonomy): domain Eukaryota; kingdom Viridiplantae; phylum Streptophyta; class Polypodiopsida; order Polypodiales; family Pteridaceae; genus Ceratopteris; species Ceratopteris richardii. The sequence continues at coordinate 71,733,159 of CM035439.1, forward strand.
GTAATCACTGAAAATCATTAGAGAAATACTCTCCCCCTCCATCTGACCTTAATCTCTTCAATTTTTGCCCTATGATTCTGTCTGCATACACATGATAATGTTTAAACGTATTGAATACCTCTGATTTATCTTTGATTACATATATGGTGATCCACCTGGTAGCATCATCAACATAAATCACATAATATCTTGAACCATTAATGCTAAAGTCCTTTGATGGTCCCCACACATCTATGTGTACCAATTCAAGCTTTTCTGAATACATGAAACCATGCTTATTATATGATTTCTTATGAGCCTTACCTAATTTACATGACTCACATCTGTATGTCATATGTTGACCTGCAACATTATGTAATCCAAGCACTGAACCATTGTTTATCATATCCTTAATACCTCTTTCATTGAAATGTCCAAGCCTTTTATGCCAAAGATCTAACTCAGAGATCTTATGTCCTCCATAAGTGAACAAGGCATGTCCAACATTGCCTTGAATCTTCAATGTGAATAGCCTTCCTTCTTTCTTCCCTGAAACAATTTGTTTATACCCATTGCTAGGGTCTTCCACAAGAACTCCATCATTAGTGAACCTTACTTCATAACCTTTCTCAACAATTTGCCCTACACTTATCAAATTCTTTGGGATTTTTGGAACATAGAAAACCTTACTCAAAAGAGTGCTCCCATCCTTAGCCTTCACTGATCCAATTGACTTCACATTGTGCTTTGTATTATCACCTGTTTGAAATACATGATTAGTTACCTTATTCTCCAAATCAGTCATCAAAGCTATGTTGCCACTCAGGTGATTGCTACACCCTGAGTCAATGTAGAAGATCCTTTGGTCTTCACTTTGTCTTTCATAAGTTGCATTCATAATCAAGGTTGAATCCTCCTTCTGATCTGAAGCATAATTGTAGTAGGTATTGTTGTAGGACTGACTTTCAAAACCTCTACCATTTCTTCTAAAGAAACCTCTACTACCTCTACCTTTGAAATTACCTCTCTGATTTCTATTACCTCTTCCTCTTGAGTTAAAGCTCTGATTATATCCTCCACCATTTTGATTATTATGCCAACATTCATTAGCTCAATGATTAGTCTTACCACAAATCCAGCAAGATTTGACTCCATCTTTATAGCTTCTACCTCTCCCTCTTCCTTTTCCACCTCCTCTCCCTCTTAGGAAGTTAGCTTGACTAGTACAACCTTCATCCTCATTCAATTGTTGTTTGCCTTTGTTAATCTTCTTCTTGTCTTTTGAATACATTGCTTGACCTGTACTTTTATCAACATCACCTTTGACATCCTGCTCAAAGGTTAACATATGTCCTAGCAATTGATTCAAATCAGGAGTGAAACGATCTAGTGACAATTCAATAGACAAAATGAATGGCTTCCATTTCTCATCTCCCCTATAGGATTTGTCTTACCAATTTATCCTCTTCAATATCTTCATCAATTGCTCCTAATGCATCTGCAATGCCCTTCATCCTTGTTACATAATCAGAAATGGATTGAGAAGCCTTCTTTTTTAATGTGGTAAATTTTGCCCATAAAGATGCCTTCCTTGACTTTGTAGTATTTTGGAAATGCTCCTCTAAAGCATTCCATATGTCACTTGCACTTTAAAGTCCTCTAATGTGAGGTAGCAAGTAATCATTAACTCACATGTAGATAATGCCCCTAGCTTGAGCATCCTTCTTCATCCATGTCTTCAAATCCGAGAGCTTGTCCCTAGTTGGAACACTAGGATCTCTGAATTCTGGTTTTTCTTCTTCACCTGTAATGTATCCTATCAAGTCTTTGCTCATAAGATGAGCTTCCATCCTCACAAACCAAGCAGGATAGTTTTCTCTATCCAATTTCTCTATCTGAAGAGAATCTCCCATCCTTTCTTCACCTCTGTATTAAATTCTTCAAGCTTTATGAGGAATAAGTGTACCTTTACTTCGAACGTAGTTCATTTTGATCTTGTTGATAGCTTCAAGCCTCCTTCTCTAGCTTTCACTTCAATCTTTCACCTTTTGAATCTTCAAAGGTTGATTTCTGTATAATTGCAATAGTCAGAGTCCTCCTTTCTTCAATTTTGATGATTCCTGCTCTCATACCAATGATGGAGAGTGTTAATCTCCAAAATAAAAAGCTATCCTTGATTTTAGAGCACCTTTATATCAAGAACAACTCAAAACCTCAACCGATTTTGGAAGACCAATGCCAAATCATCAAGATTTTATCTAATTGTGAAGAAAGTCATTACACAAAAAAGTCTGTTACACTTAACTCATTCATTGGCTGACCAAATGTGTAAAGTTTCTAATGAAACTTTGTGCAAGGTCTCGCCTAAAGGTTGCGCACCTTCTCAAAGTTAAAACTTCTCAAAAGGTTTAGTAAATTTTGAGATTTACTCCAAACAATTCACCTATATCTAAAAACTGTACTTTTCTACAATCGACTTTGACACCTGCAACTTCTAATGCATAGTTCTCTTAATCTAGGACCCGTTTATTCAAATGCTTTTAGCCATAGGTAGCTACCTTCCAACTTAAAGAATGAGTGCTTGCTTGCTCAAAACTTTACACTATCAAAGGAGAATTGACCAAAACATTATCATCGAATTTGCACCTTTTGCAGTCTTCTCTTCTTCACATTTCCACATGTAAATGTTCCTACTCTCAATTCTCTCGGCCTAATCACATTTAGGATCTAAAAATTTGTACAGAGGTCACTCTACTATAGAATTAGAGTTGTACAAAAGCATTTCACAAAAGGATTAACACAGAAGGAGCACTGAGCAAAATATCAGGTGCAACTTTTCTTCTATTCAAGAAAACATTACATCTGTTTGATGAGAGATAGTTCACTTCTAAAGTGTCTAATGACTCTTACAACTTTTCATTCATTATCTCTCATACATGCCCCGACATTCTACTTGTATATATAAGCATATATGTCCTAACTCTTAACCATAACAAAGGTATAAGTTAATTACAAGTCTAGTGTACATGTATATACAAGACTTCATTCTCTAATCATGCACTATCTTCAAGCTTCATATATATTGATCTTTGCTTCATCCTTTGACTTCAAAACTTTGTCTAAAACATCAATTGATGGTTGTCATGAACCAACACCATTGGCTTGCAGATGATAAGGGGCTGATTTCTTATGAATTACTAGGAATTCATTCATCAAAGTCTCTATCACGTCATTAATGAAGTGTGTCCGATCACTCACAATTTCAATGGGTAGTCCAAACCTTGTGAAGATATTCTCAAAGAGGACTTGGCGGTGGTTCTTGCATCACTTTTCCTAGTGGCCTTTGCTTCCACCCATTTGGTTAAATAATCAGTGGCTATGATTATGTACTCTTCATGAGACCCTTTAGCTGGAGGGCTAATTGGTCCAATGAACTCTATATCCCATTTAGTGAAAGCTCTAGCACTGATCATAGGGCGTAATGGCATCTCATCTCTTCGTATCGGATATTTTGTTCTTTGACATACATTGCATCTCTGAACATAAGTAGTAGCATCCTCGTATAAAGTTGGCTACCATAATCCAGCAAAGAGAATCATTTTTCTAGCCTTATCCGCTGAAAATGACCTCCTGTTGCCCTAGTATGGGCCATCTCCAACACATGGTATATTCATCTTCATGTATACACAATCATAATTAGTTGTCTTGATTGCGTCTAAATAGTTGTCTTCCTATGAGGGTATAATCTTCACTTTGCTCCTCGAGAGCTCTTTTTTTTGCGAGGATTGCTCCTTCCGGGTATTCATGTGTCCTTAAGAATTTCACTAAAGGCACACTCCATCTACGTGCTATTGTAGAATAGCATAGTGTCGAGTTTTCCTCAAGACTTTCTTCCTGGCACTTGCGACAACTCGCTATATGCCTGTGAACATCCTTCGACATCCCTGGCCAATAAACTCCTACTCTTTTTAGTTCTTGTATTGTACTACTGATACTTCTATGCTTCTTCCATGGGTTTATATGTGCATGTTTCAGCCAATTTTCTTGTCTTCCTCATCTACACACCTCAAAAGAAGTCCGTTAGAATCTTGATGGTATAAGCTTCCCGCTACAATGTGAAGATTTTGGGTTTTCCATAATTCTTGGGCTTTACCATGATTAATCCAATGACTAGGTCCATGGGTGAGTATAGGTATCAATTTTTCAGCCCACTATGGAAAAATTTCTAAGTTGAAAAGATAAGTGTCATGCAAGTCATCTGCCACTCCAGTCGGGGGTTCTCCGTGTGTCATTCGAGAGAGATGATCAGCTCTGACATGCATGTTTCCTTTTTTCACCACAACTTCATAATCAAATTCCATTAATAAAAGAAACCATCTCACTACTCTTCCTGTGTTACAGGGTTTATTGACTACGTATAGTAGGGCTTGATGATCAATAAAGAATTTGAATTTGTTTGCTAATAAGTAGTGTCGGAATTTCTTTACCGCATATACCATTCCTAACCCTTCTTGTTTAGTGGTAGCATAATTACGTTCAGCGTGATTGAGTTGCCTACTAGCGTAAGCTATAGGATGATCAAGTTTTCCTTCATGTGCCGACTGTGCTAAGATACATCCTATGGAAAATTTGGAAGCATCCACATGGATATGAAATGGTTTCTTCCAATTTGGTATCTTTAGAATAGGCACTGAACTCAGTCTTCTTTTCAGCTCATTGAATACTTTCTCACAAATCTTCGATCCAATTGAACTGAGTTAGTAAGCCATATAGAGGCTTAGCAATTATGGCATACATGTGGATAAATCTTCGATAGTATCCACAGTGTCCCATAAATGCTTGCACTTCCTTTGCATTTTTTGGTCGGGGTAGTTCTAGGATAACTTTGATCTTGTCTTCATCGGTAGATATTCCATTCTTAGACACTATATGACCCAAAATGTTTCCTTGTCTTACCATGAAGATGCACTTTTTTGGATTTAAATAGACTCTATATTGTCTACACTTCTCAAAAATTTTCCTCAACTCTGGTATTTGGTCCGCTCGCTTTTCAGAATATGTGCACAAGTCATCTACATACACTTCCATACTCTTCTTGAGAAATTCTTTGAATACATGACGCATCAATCTCCGGAAGGTAGTTGGTGCATTGGTCAACCCAAACGGCATAACCCTAAAAGCATACACTCCCCATTCTGTGGCAAATGCAGTTTTGTGTTGATCCTCTAGGGCAATTGCAACTTGATTATAGCCTGAGAATCCATCGAGGAAGCTATAAACTTCCTTGCCTGTCACCCTCTCCAAGAGGTGATCGATAATGGGTAAGGGGTAGCTATCTCGAATGGTGGTTGCATTAACTGTTTTGAGGTTGATGCACACCCTAAGCTTCCCATTTTTCTTTGGAACTACTACCAAAGGTGATACCCATTTGGTGTGTTCAATTTCATACATGAATCCTGCTGCCAATAATTTGTCTATTTCTTCCTTGATTTTGGATGAGTACACATCATTGTATGTGTATGGTCATTGTTTGGATGGTTTAGCATCAGGATTCATGGGAATACGATGGGAACAAATGGAGGAATCCACTCCTTTTAAGTCCTTGTATGTCCAAGCTAATGCGTCCCTATAGTCTCGAATCAACTCTATGAGTTCTCGTTCTTTGCTTTCAAACACATCTTTCCCTATGTAAGTACATCTTTCATCTTCTCCTTCTATGGTTACCATAATTTTTTTTGTATGTTCTTTATTATCATGTGCTATTCCTTCTTGTGCTACTCGTTTAGGCATTTGGATGGCAATCTTCCTTTCCTCCACCTCATAATTTTTAAAATGTCTTGTGGTATATTCTCTTCTCTGCTGATCCCTTCTAAATGGATATCTTCCAAACTTTCTTTTTGTTCTTGGAAAGAATTGTTTCCCATCTCCAATTCTTTGTGTTCTTTTTCTAACTGAAGTCCTTCTTTTGGAGTTTCAGGTTCCATCTCTATGCTTTCATAATGTTCTGTCCAATTCTTTTCTATCCACTCTCCTTCCTCTGTCTCTTGTAGCACAACCATGTATAGACTCACACCGTACCCCACCTTATCTATGCACTTGTTTAGGGTCAGGACTTCCTCATAGACACACACATCTAACATGGCCAATATTTCCATACATCCGTGGGGTTCAAACTCTTCATCCGAGAATACTTGAGGCATATAAGCTGGATCTTCTATAGGCCTAGAGACTCCACAGCCTTGTTTCCATGTTAGTCTTCTCTCCTCCTTCCTCTGAGCTTCCTTACACATCCATAGTTGAGTATCCTCATGCATCCAGGATTGGTCTTCAGATCCTGCACTATGGACTGATAGTTCATCCTCTTCTTTATGTATCGAGCTCCATTGTAAGGGTGGGACATCTTGATAGGTGTATGTATGGAGGTTTATTCTTGTAGTTGTGCCCTTATGTTGCAAATATACAGCATCTCTACCTCAGTCTTGCACTCCCCTTAGTTGTCTCATAAAGGGTCTTCCCAAGATCATTTCATAATTACTAGCTCTCTCAAATTGACAAATGGCTAACGTGTGTTCAAAATCTACTCTGCATTCTCTAATAATCCTTGGGGTTTTTTGGTGTGGCCATCGGCTAATTGTAATTTCATTCTTGTGGTTCGTAATGTTGATTTTCCCCACTTCTCCCATATTTCTTTCATAGCTATTCCTACTTCTGCTCTCGTGTCTAGGATTGCCTTTGTGGTGTAACCTCGAAAAGTGATGGGTAGACATGTATTACCTTCATCCCCTTCACTGAATTCTCCCACTTTATCTATAGGAATTTGAATTGTATGTGTATCTTCATTGGCCTCCTTGTTACTTGCTTTTACTTCTCTCTGCATGAAGTGCTTAGCTAATTTGCCCCATACTTGTGGTTTAATTTTTAGTAATTCCTCTAAGGTTATTGAACACTGCACCTTCGTCTCCTTCAATTTTTGTGCTATGTCTGATGTCTTGCTAGAAGATCCTTTCTCTCTCATTCTTACTGTTGGGGCACGATAAAGTTCAGAATTCCGTTCATATTCTCCCATATAGTTCGGTAGTGTGTTCATGCTTTCCATTCCCTCCTCACCTTCCACGTAATTCATTTCATGGTTTATCATTCCTCGGTTTTCATCTGCATCCAATTCTTCGAAGGGTGGGTTCATGTTCTTGGTTTTTCTCAATCTTTCTTCTTGGACTTTAGCCCATAAATCCTCCGGCCAATTAGCTTCTACTTCAGGAATTATCGAACTTTGTTGAGGATTTTCGATGGCTATGCTTTCTACTTTCTCTACAGTCTTCCTTCCTTCTGGAGGATCATGAACTCTCAATCTTTCTTGAAATTCTCTCCGAGGTATCCTCATTTCTAGAAGGTCTTGTATAGGTTTTTCCAGGGCTTTTTGGGCTAATTCTATCAATTTCTTATAGATTGCTAGCCTTTCTCTTTCTAAATCCCCTCTCGGGTAACACGTCAAGTTGTTCCACACTTGGCCCGGTTTTGATCTTAGATTGATAGGCGTTTATCCACATGGCTAGGTCTTCTGGCATGGGATCAGCTAGAACTGATCCTGCTGTTTGTTTACCTTGCTCCTTTTCCCCAACGCTAAAATCCTTTCCAGGTGTGGGAGTTGTAATGTGCTTGGACTCCTCTTTGCTCTTCTTTTCCTCTCTTTGTTGAGTCCGCTTATTTCTTAGCTTCTTTCATCGAGCTTTCCATCTTTGAGTCTGTTTTTCCTTTGAGTTTTCTTCGGATTCTTCTGAATCTGGCACTACTTGAGGTACTGGAGTTTCTTGTTTGTTGGTTTCGTGTCTAGTGGATTTTAACTCTTCTAGTCCTTCTTTGGCTCTTGCTCTTGTAATTGCCTTCAAGGGCACTGTATATTCTTTGTCACTTCCTGAAGGCTCTACTACGTTCACTTGGGTCTCTAGTTGGGTATCCATATGGCCTAAATTGTGGTGGTGGTTGGACTGGTTTAGGTTGTCTATTGTAAGGACAGTTTTGCGTTGTGGTTGGTATGTTTATGTTCAATATTGTAGTACTGGGTGTGATTCTGTACTGGTGGATGGTTATATAAGTAGGGATTCGATGGAACAATTCCCCTATTGCATACGTGAGAGAGATGATCTCCTCCACAGTGTACACACCTTCTTAACATCGGCATTTTTAGTGGGTCGTTAGGGTAGTTCCTTTGTCTTTGCACTCCTAACTTTTTGGCCACTAACTCAGCAATTTCTTCTACATTATTGCTAGTACTAGTGATGCTGCTAGAACTATCCTCGCTCTTACTCTTGGTTTGGGGAATCATTAAGTCTTCAGACAAATTATCTTCCAAATCTATGCATTCCTTCAAGCATTCACTTAATGATTGGAACCTCTTTACATAGACTAGTGCTCTCAGGGATCCATTGACTAGTCCTTCTAAGAACAATGAAATCATTTTCTGTTGGGTGGGTCTCTCTTCTGTGGGGCATCTATCTACATATTGCTTAAATCTTTGAGCCACCAATCGTACTGACTCCGTAGGGGACTGTTTGAAACTATGGATCAATGATGAGGAATTATTATTAATGCCTGTCTTAGTGAATTCTTCAATCATTTTGTTAGCTCAAGAAATGGTTGGTTTTATGCACTAATGTGGTTCTATTTGGCCAGGGAAATATGTTTGATTGCAGGTATTTGAAGAGTTAATCAATTGGATGAAAGATATTTGCAAACTACATGGCTACATCTTGTTCAGAGGGGAATGCCCTTGGTGTTTGGAGTTCCGATTATGGAAAATATGAGCATGCTTAGGATGCAATCATTTGTGTTGAGCAGATGCAATTTGGTGGAGAGCCCATTCAGATTCTTGCATTTCTTGTTTATGTATTGAATGCCTATTGTCATGCAAGTTTGGTGAGTGAAGGCCACAACCATTTTGAGGCCATGTATGCAAGTTGTGGCTTGATCATAGAAACCTATAAGTTTTCAATAAGCTTCAGATTAGGGACGTTGCGGGTTGGAATGTACTTATGGAAGATTGCACAATGAAAGTGCCAAACAATGATTGTTATTATCTGATGTTGTTCTTGGCACTGCATTGGTGGATATGTATGCAAAATGTGGTTCACTTGCAACTGCAGAAATAGTGTTGCATTCTCGTCCCAAGTCAGATTCGATCTCATGGAATGCTATGTTAGGTGCATATGTCGAACATGGGTGTGTTGAAGATGCGCTATGATGCATTGAATCTATGTGTGCAGGGGAGTCTTTTTGGTCCCTCACTTTTAGGCTTTGCGTTGCATGGGTTTGAACGTCTCAGCAGCCATCATTGGGAGTATTCATCATGTTCATCTTGTACAGCTCCGTGGCTTTTGTGCAGAGGGTGTGCATAGGCTTTTGGTTTATGAATATATGTCAAATGGTTCGCTGGATACGTGCCTTTTTTCCATCTGAAGGGAGTACAAAACTCTTGGATTGGAATACAAGGTATAAAGTAGCGTTGGGAACCGCTAAAGGATGAGCTTACCTGCATACTGATTGTAGAGAGAGCCAGGTGTTTACAAAAATGAGAGGTACGAGGGGATGCCCTTATCTTTGGGTGGCAGCAAAAAGGGTCGCTCTCTCTCTCTCCATTTGTCTTGTCCATCCGGGTGCAGGTGTCGAGGGGAAGGTGTGGATTCGTGGGGGTATCCTGGAAGAGTTTTATCGGTGTCAGCTTAGAACGCGGACTGCACAGAGGAGCTGATATCAAAGGGGGGGGGGGGAACTCGCATAGGCGGGGGGGGCTCGATGCTGGTCTGCTGAGTCGGCTCTTTGTATGGTTGTTTTCCTCTCGGTGGTCTGAAAAAAAACCACTAGCAGATGGGGAAGGTCTTGGAGTTCGATGGGAATGCTGTGCAGGACAACAATAAGAGCAAAGTCATTTCAGGGCACATTCAACTGGCTATCCATAACGATGAGGAGTTGGAATAGCTTTTATCGGGGATGAGTTCCAGCCGAAGGATTATGCTGAGGAAATTATATGATCAAAAGAGTTAAGCAAGATTGATCCTGGAGAATCCTATCCTCGAGAAGGAGTTCTCAACAGGGAGAGCAAGGAGCTGTGCACAGGCGGGGGGAAAGAACCGACAAGAAGGAGAAGGGGTTTTTTGGGAATCGTTTGTGGACGCAAGTTTCAATGGAGTTTGGCTCTTCATCTTCCACGTATGGAGCACTGTTCTGTGTAGTTAATCTTCACACGCTCTGCAGACTTTGCTTTAATCCAAGTTCTGTTCCTCCACGAGCCCATCATCGCGACTGCAAATCTCTCATAAGCCGACCGTCTTCGACAGTACTCGTATATCATTTTTGTTAACGTATCAGCTTTCTCTCCGATGCTCATCGTGATTTCTGGAGGAGTCGGTGCTAATGGAAAATATGTATGGATTTTGGAATTTCGGTGATAGTAATCGTCTTACTCAGTCTGAGATTCAAGAGGATCAAAGTTGAAAAGTGGTGGCTACAAAGCTTGCGTTTGCAGATCAGATGAGGTTCAAGTTTGGCAGATCTAGACATAAGGACATCCGCACGAAATGAATGACAAGAAAACGAAGGGAAAGTCGAAAGCCAGAGCAGACGAGGCTCTGAAATGGTAGAAATGTACGGAATCGGATCAGAGGTGAAACTCTTCCAAGGCATGAAACGCTGGGTGGATACATGTTCATTTGCAACAATGATATCAAGGCCGAGGTTTCTGGCAAGGAAATGAGGTAAGATTGCTTTGAAATTCAAGTTGATAGAACTAGCTAAGGGGTGGTCTAGAAGACCCCTTAATGTGTGCAAGCAAGTACTTCATTCTAAAAGTGTAACCTGGGCATGATACGCATGTTCAGAAGACACCACACGAACAGTATTAAGCTGCAATGTAATATGTCAGGAATTTTTTAATATCAGGAAAGGATTAAATTTGATAGTAGTAAAGATGTTGCGAGAATTCTTCGGTTTAGCTTAATGTCAATATCAGCTTATAAGGTTCACTACATGGAAAAGAGCGAGACACACCTATATCATGTGAACAGGAGAGAAAGCATTGAAACTTTACATGGGAACTGCTTATTAGACATCTAACATTACCAAGGTTGAACACTAGGATGCATCCCATTAAGGCTCAAGATCATATGATGAGGGGCTACCTAAAAGTTCATCGGGGATCTTCTATCAGGGCTTGACTTGGAAGCCATGCTTAGTGTGAGTTAACAGAGCATTTGGAGGTTGTGGTATTGTTAAACAATACCTTCTTTTTCATTTTGGTTTTGTTCTACATCTTGGTTTCTAAACATCGTAACTGTAATGGGGTTTTCGAACCTTCTCTAATGAGCATTCATTATCCTATATATTCCGATAAGGAGATTAGCGCAAAGGACAGGCTATCAAGGGTCGATTGCACTATGCAACAATCATGGCACCATTTTGTAGTGCATTTTTATGCCAGTGAGTGTCTCTGTAAGTAACACATGGACCTCTTAAAGAAAGAACATTCATATGCAGCCAAGGGTTGATGTCAGCAGAATCATGGGAAGTGCTTTAAATAGTATCTTCTAACGCCAGGGAGAGTCTGTGAGAGAGACCTCAAGGAGTAACCCCGAGAGTTGGACATTTAGGTGCGTAGGTCGTTTTCGTCTCCTTCACAAGTATATTGGGATGAATTTGTTGGACTAAGGCCGACCAAAGAATACTTAGCATCAAAAGTTCGAGCAAAAGGTCATTGTGCATAGGCAATTTTCCTTGGGCTCAAGACCTATTCATTTTGGTGTGTTTGCCGGGAAGTATATGAGTTAGTGCATAGACATAGGAAGAATCCATTGCAAGATAATTGTGGGCTCTAGGTAATCCAAGTAGACCGATTCCGAGGGATTTGAACAAAATAAAGTCTCAGACAATCATTTTCCTTGGGCTCAAGACCTATTCATTTTGGTGCGTTTGCCGGGAAGTATATGAGTTAGTGCATAGACATAGGAAGAATCCATTGCGAGATAATTGTGGGATCTAGGTAATCCAAGTAGACCGATTCCGAGGGATTTGAACAAAATAAAGTCTCGGACAATCATTTTTTCTTGGGCTCAGGAGCTAAACATTTTGGTGCGTCTACCGGGAATTGGCTTAGCACATCTCATAGAGAGTGCTACGAGTTCGCTTGGTGCCCCAATCGTGTGGCACAGCCAAGTTGATCCCAGATCTTATTTGACCTTCATTAAAGAAATGGCCCAACAAAAGCCAGCATGTGGTTTGGAGAATGCCAACATGAGGCAACCGAATTTTGGACAAAATAGGAGATGGATAGATTCTCATCCGACCATGAGACATCATGTGAACCGAGGGTGGCGATTTGGCCCGATATCAAATTATGTGAGATGCTGGTGTTGCGAGCAGATTGGGCATATAGCCAAATATTGCCCTCGTGTATGCACCCCGTTGGATTTTGTCCCCACATGTGAGGACTGTGGGAAAAAGAGACTATGCGAGCACGTGTGTGGCTCAAAAGATTGACCTAAAGGTCGCAACGAATGAACCAGATAGGTGCTTATCCTCTTTGTATGTGGAAGTTGACAAAGGTGGAGTTACTTCATCAATGGAAACTGCGAGAGCAAGTGGAAGCAAGGACACTCGATCTCATGATCGAGACTTGATAGAACTTGTGAAGAGCTTGGAATGTCAAGTCAATTGGTTGCATGTGGAGCGAGATAACGAGAGGATCAAAATAGCGAAATTAGAGGAAAATCAAGAGAAAATGGCCGAGGTCCTAGGAACTTGGGAAAAGCAAGTACGAATATTGAAAAATGAAAACAAGGAGTGGAAAAGAGTAAACAAAAGCTGGACGCAAGATCTTGTGAAGCCCGAGAGTGAAAACGTGGTCTGGGACTTGAGATCCGTTTTGATGGTAGCCGACTGCTTTGGAGTTGCGATCGAAGAAGAGCTCTCAAGAGACGAGGATGACCTGATGAGGAGAGTCGAACGAATGGAGCATGAAATTGAGAAGGTACAAAGCATAATCCATCGATATAGTGATCAAGCGGGTAAGGCATGTGAGGAGTTCCACCTAGAGTTAGAAAGAATGAAAAGTGCCCAAGCAGAGAGCGATGAGAAAATGAGACGTGTAGAGAAAGAGAATGCAAGGCTGAGTAGCAAGCTCGGTAGGTGGATGAATCGGAAAGATGACGAGACGCGAGGACAGGTGGAGGATCTGAAAGTAGGTAGAATAGAGGAAGAGCTAAAAGTGATGTTGGACCAGTTAGAGGCGATAGGCGTGGAGTTAGAAAAGGCGAAGGAGTTGTCGAAAAAAGTGGATGATCTGGAAGTAGAAAATATGAGTAGAATCTGGGAGGAGAGGTCGATTCGAGAAGAGGTTGAAAAGTTGTCTGGCCAAGTCGGGAGGAGCGAGGAGGTTCCTTTGGAAATAGAAAGAAAGATGAGCCATTTAGAAGAGGAGAAGAAGAAAATGTGGGTTCGGTTCCATCAAGTGGATGATGAGATTTTTCAACTCCAAGGCAGTGATGAGCGAAAAGAAGAAGGGATAAGGGATTTAGCTTTGAAGCTCGAGGCATTAAGAGGTGTAGTAATGAATGGTGGCCTTCCAGACCGTAGCGCCTGGCTAGAGGACAATATCAGCAAGCTGTCGAATCATGTGGAAACTCTACGAGGCAGAGGATGGAGATGAAAAAGAAAAAGATGATATGATGGATGTCGGTGAGGACGGCTTGAGTTTGATTAGGGTTTGCTTTGCGGATTGCGAGTCAAAGATGTGAGGACGGGTGGACCAAGTGTGTTGTACACTTAGGAACTGAAGTGACACTTTTTGAGGTTTCAGGTCGGCAAAGTAATTAGTGTGTGTGGGTTTCGAGAGGAAAAGTTGACCATGGCATTAGTGGCTGGATTTTGGTTTGAGTAGCGGCAGAGAGGAGATATGTCTCATCGGGATGTCCATGAGGGGATATATGTGTGTGTGTCGTGATTGGTTGGGTTGGGAAAAAGTCCTTTCTTTTGTCTCCTAACTCTCGAGATGCGGGAATTAAAAAAAAAATAAATAAATAAATAAATGAAAAATATATATGTTTATGTATGTGTGTGTGTGGCTACGCGCCTATGTGGGCCGATAGGTGGGTGGACCCACTTTGACCGGGTGGTCAAAGCCACGAACCGACGTCGGTCTCACATAGGGCTAGCTGTCTGTGTGTCGTGCGCTGCGTTGGGTTGGTAGATGGGTGGAACAAACTCGATCGGGTGGTCGAGTCCACGAGTCGCATCCAGCTTCAGCGTAGGCCGGCAAGTGTGAGTAAATATGTGAAAAAAAAATGATGAAAAAAGAGAGAAAAAATGTGGAAAAAATGAATGAGAAGAATTCCTCGCTCGAAGGGGGGACATAAGAGAGGTGAGAGAGTATGATGCTCGGATGGGAATATACGTGTTTGTGTTGTGGGGATTCGGGTTATGTGTGGGCTCCCGATGAAACATGTCAAATTGAAGCTTAAGCTCGGCTAGGGTTTTGGTTGCGATGTGTCTATGGAAAGCTTGGACTTGAGGGATCCAATCGTGCTAGTTGCATTGTTTGTCTGCAAACCTTCCGGAAGTGTTCAGTTTGGCTCTTAGGTGGTATGACAACTTGAGAAGTCCTGAATCGCGTTGATGATGAGTGGTCCTGTCGAGGTGAGCTCGTGTTAGGCTTGAGTGGTCTTTGCCGTGTGTCCATCAATTTAGGAGAGGTGGTGGCGACCAAGCATAGCATCTGATTGATGAACGAAAGAGCACAGAATAGACCGAAAGGCAAGTGGGAATAGAAAACCCTAGGTGGGAAGGAAACGGGAAATGGGCGAGAGAATTTGGTTTAGAATTGGGAAGAGAAACGAGGGAGTGATCGTATAGACAAAAGAGTGTTGAAAAGGGAATGTGGGGATGCTTTCTGCTTGCATGAGTACATGGTGTGTGCAAAAAGGATGTCGAACATGCATGTGTGATGCGAGATCGTGATGCGTGTGTTGAGTATATATGTGTGATATGGATGATTGATATGGATGTTTCTCATTTTGGTAGTAGATGTGGTGTTTGATGAAAAATGATCTAATATGTTTGATGAGTTTGTAGACAGGTAGACATGGCGGTGAAGATGCGAGAAGATGGACAAAGATGGTAAGTGAAATGATTGGATTTTGGTACTGACAAATGATTGTATGAGTATGATTTCAGGTGCTACATTGAGGAAGAAGAGTATAGTCATGCAAGGTAAAGATTTGTATTTGATTGAGTGATGAGCACATGTTGGATGATTTGAGCGCAGGAACAATTTGGCTCGTCGAGGACGACTTCGCAAATAAGAAGAGGGAAGTATGTTAGCTCAAGAAATGGTTGGTTTTATGCACTAATGTGGTTCTATTTGGCCAGGGAAATATGTTTGATTGCAGGTATTTGAAGAGTTAATCAATTGGATGAAAGATATTTGCAAACTACATGGCTACATCTTGTTCAGAGGGGAATGCCCTTGGTGTTTGGAGTTCCGATTATGGAAAATATGAGCATGCTTAGGATGCAATCATTTGTGTTGAGCAGATGCAGTTTGGCGGAGAGCCCATTCAGATTCTTGCATTTCTTGTTTATGTATTGAATGCCTATTGTCATGCAAGTTTGGTGAGTGAAGGCCACAACCATTTTGAGGCCATGTATGAAAGTTGTGGCTTGATCATAGAAACCTATAAGTTTTCAATAAGCTTCAGATTAGGGACGTTGCGGGTTGGAATGTACTTATGGAAGATTGCACAATGAAAGTGCCAAACAATGATTGTTATTATCTGATGTTGTTCTTGGCACTGCATTGGTGGATATGTATGCAAAATGTGGTTCACTTGCAACTACAGAAATAGTGTTGCATTCTCGTCCCAAGTCAGATTCGATCTCATGGAATGCTATGTTAGGTGCATATGTCAAACATGGGTGTGTTGAAGATGCGCTATGATGCATTGAATCTATGTGTGCAGGGGAGTCTTTTTGGCCCCTCACTTTTAGGCTTTGCGTTGCATGGGTTTGAACGTCTCAGCAGCCATCATTGGGAGTATTCATCATGTTCATCTTGTACAGCTCCGTGGCTTTTGTGCAGAGGGTGTGCATAGGCTTTTGGTTTATGAATATATGTCAAATGGTTCGCTGGATACGTGCCTTTTTTCCATCTGAAGGGAGTACAAAACTCTTGGATTGGAATACAAGGTATAAAGTAGCGTTGGGAACCGCTAAAGGATGAGCTTACCTGCATACTGATTGTAGAGAGAGCCAGGTGTTTACAAAAATGAGAGGTACGAGGGGATGCCCTTATCTTTGGGTGGCAGCAAAAAGGGTCGCTCTCTCTCTCTCCATGTAGGTCGTTTCCGTCTCCTTCACAAGTATATTGGGATGAATTTGTTGGACTAAGGCCGACCAAAGAATACTTAGCATCAGAAGTTCGAGCAAAAGGTCATTGTGCATAGGCAATTTTCCTTGGGCTCAAGACCTATTCATTTTGGTGCGTTTATCGGGAAGTATATGAGTTAGTGCATAGACATAGGAAGAATCCATTGCGAGATAATTGTGGGCTCTAGGTAATCCAAGTAGACCGATTCTGAGGGATTTGAACAAAATAAAGTCTCGGACAATCATTTTCCTTGGGCTCAAGACCTATTCATTTTGGTGCGTTTGCCGGGAAGTATATGAGTTAGTGCATAGACATAGGAAGAATCCATTGCGAGATAATTGTGGGCTCTAGGTAATCCAAGTAGACCGATTCCGAGGGATTTGAACAAAATAAAGTCTCGGACAATCATTTTTTCTTGGGCTCAGGAGCTAAACACATTTCTTGAAATACTTGCTCTATATTTAGGAATTGATTGGGTTCAAGAGGTTGGAACCAAGCCAAGGCGGTGTCCGTAAGTGTCAACCCGAATGACTCATATTGGATCATAAAATCTTCCACTTGTTCGGCATGAATCACTTGCTTGAATTCAGCTATGTTGTTATAAGGTTCACCGGACCTATCATAATGGCTTCTCATACACTTGGCCACTTGAATTGTTCATAATCTTCTTCCTAGATCTGGTGGTCTGGGCATAACAGGAACTACTGGATGTCTTACTTGAACTCCAACTCCCCTACCTAAGGGTGGTCTTTCTGGCACTGGATTTCTATTCCTAGGCTCTCCATTGGTTGGGGGTTGATAATTAGTGTTGGCTCGTGGTGTGGAGAGCTGAACATTGGTCGTTGTTGGGAAATTTTGTTGTTGGTCCTGCCCCGAGTTATGATGGGCATGACTTTGGTATGTTCCATGAGGATTATGGGATGTAGTTCCTTGGTCTCGGAGAGGAAACACAGGAATACTTGATACTTTAATCGGGCTCTTTCTAGATCTGAGATGGGCCAGTAAGTCCTCATATTCGTATCCAAATAAGTGATTCTAGAAAGATCCTCCGGGTCTTGTAGCTCATAGATGGTGACTGGGTTACTACTTTCTCCCCACAAAGATGAAGGGGCTTGTAGCAATTGCTCCATCCCGGCTACCATATACACATCAGTCAACACGTCATCCTGAGGGATTTTGTCACCTCTCCAAGCTCTGGTTACTTTAGACTTGCCTCAAGGTATAGAAACCCATCCTTCAATTCCTTTCCCACTAATATGGTCCACATTCTCACTTTCTCATGGCTCACTTATAGTCTCCGGACAATCGTTCACTGCGTAATTACTCCTCTTTTGTCCATATAGAACCCTCCCTCATATTTTACTGCAGGTCGAGGAACTATCTCTGATTTATTTGCTTTCTTCATTTGTGCTATGGTTCTATTTAGTCCATCAATATAAATTGGTATGTCATGTTGATTAGTATTCACATACTCCAGCGAGGTTCTATATTCTCCTTCAATGGCGGACATAAATCCTGTCAAAGGAATTGAACTATGCATGTCTTCCGAAGCCATTATAGCTTCTTCGTTTGATTCTAGCGTGAGCTCTCCTTCCCTGGGATGTCCACGATACACGATATTTAACCTCAAATGATACACGATATCTCTCAGGTCACGATACAAGATTTGGGCGATACACGATACTTGAAGGATAGATGATACATGATACACAGGCTAACAAACGATACACGATACTCAGGGGACCCACGATACTTATGTATCGTGATACACGACCAACACGATACACAATACCATAATAGAGATGATACACGATACACGAGGTCACAATACACGATACACGATACATGATACCTCAGTATCACGATACGAGACAATCATGATACATGATACATGATACCTCCAGTATCTCGATACGAGACAGTCACGATACGCGATACTTGGGGATCGGCGATACACGATACATGAAGTCTTGCAATACACGATACTTAAGTATTGGCAATACTTGACCCACCGATACACGATAACGAAGTATCGCAATACACGGGGAGTAAGAGGTATCGGTGATACACGATACACAAAGTCTGGTGATACACGATACTTCGGTATTGGTGATACTTGACCTGTCGATACACGATACCAAAGTATCATGATACACAGGGAGTAAGAGGTATTGGCGACACACGATACCTGCCAGGTATTGCGATACACGGGAATTCAAGTATCGCGATACTTGAACTCGGTCGATCGTGATACTTGGGCTTAACTCACTCAAATTAAGGAATTTTTTGAAGTTTTTTATACCTATGTGATCCTTGTGCTCTCCTCTTCCCCTACATGCTTGTGGAAAATAAAAGCTCCCTCAATCCCATGATATTTGCCATGCAATATCGATCACGTTTGAGGTCACATTTTCAGAGGTTTTAACTTGATTTTTTCAATGGATTTTAGGTAGTCTCACCTTACTGATGTTCTCTCTTGCTTCTCTCCTTGCTTAGCTTCCGTCTAAAGCAACAAGTGCACATGATCGCTCGACCACAATAGAAGTTGCCTGCTCTCCATGATACTTTCCTAAACAAGTGATTTTTGCAAATGAATCTCTTGGCTTTTATACCCTAGGCTCACCCAAGGCTGAGAGGTACAGAAAGCAAAGAAATTTTTTGTGATTTTGAGAAATCTACCTACCTCCACTATCTCTCCTCTTTACTTCCTACTCTCTATTCCTACTCACTCTCTCTCCTAAGTCTACTAACTTACTACACATACTTTCCAAGTGCGAAGTAAT